>JAAWVA010000659.1:0-19585 GCA_015227895.2 Colaptes auratus | reverse complement strand
GCTGTTTTGGATCCTACATTGAGATAGTTTATATCCTGTGCCAAGCTAGTTCATTTCACCTATACAGCTAGTTTATATCCTATGTTGAGCTAGTTTAATGCATATGTAGAGCTAGTTTACATCACACATCAAGCTGGTTTATATCACACACTGAGCTAGTTTTTATCTTGTTATTCAGATTGTTTATGTCCTATATCAAGCTGGTTTATATCCTACACTGAGGTAGTTTAATTAATATGCAAAGCCAGTTTAATTCATGTATCAAGCTTGTTTAATACATTTATATCAACCTAATTTAATACATATATATCAAGCTAGTTTAGTACGTATATGGAGGTAGTTTAACTCCTATATTGAGCCAGTTTAGATCCTATATTGAGGTAGTTTAATTACTATGTGAAGCCAGTTTAATTCATGGATCAAGCTGGTTTAATACATATATCAAGCTGCTTTAATAGATCTATATCAAGCCAGTTTAATACATCTATGGAGATAGTTTAACTCCTATATTGAGCTGGTTTAGATCCTACATTGAGGAAGTTTAATTAATATGAGAAGCCAGTTTAATTCATGTATCAAGCTGGTTTAATACATATATACCGACCTAGTTTAATACATCTATGGGGATAGCTTAACTCCTACATTGAGCTGGTTTAGATCCTATACTAATGCAGTTTAATTAATGTGTGAAGCCAGTTTAATTCATGTATCAAGCTGCTTTAATACATATATATCAAGCTAGTTAATACATATATGGAGATGGTTTAACTCCTGTATTGAGCTGGTTTAGACCCTATATTGAGAAGTTTAATTAATATGTGAAGCCAGTTTAATTCATGCATCAAGCTGGTTTAATGCATATATCAAGCTAGTTTAATATATATATATATATCAAGCTATTTTAATACATATATATCAAATTGGTTTAATACATATATGGAGCTAGTTTAACTCCTGTATTGAGCTGGTTTAGATCCTATATTAAGGTAGTTTAATTGATATGTGAAGCCAGTTTATTTCATATGTCAAGCTAGTTCAATACATATGTCAAGATAGTTTAATACACATATATCAAGCTAGTTTAATACATATATATGGAGCTAGTTTAACTCCTATATCAAGCTGGTTTAGATCATACATCGAGCTAGCTTATATCATGTATCAGGCTGGTTTATACCATAATATCAGCCACTTTGTGTCATAATATCAAGCCAGTTTATATCATATATCAAGCCAGTTTTCCCTCCTCTTGAAGAGAACCTGCCTATTTTGTTTATCCTCAGGAAAAAAAATAATAATCACTTTCTAAAAACTCTTATTTATTTCTTCCCTTTTAACAGCCTGAACCAAATAATTTCTCATTTTTACAGGCTTCGCTTCCCTTTTCCCACAGCGACTAAATTGCAACTTATTTCCATGAAATCCAGAGATGACACAGATCTTTATTTTGCATAAAGGCATAGAGAAGTGTCTAATATCTTCAATATTCATCCGCTAAGTGGACATTTGCATTGGGTTAGAAGTGGAGAAGGAGCCCCGGCCCTCCCGCGGTGACAGCTGTACGGAGGGATGACATCTGACAGCTGTGACAGTGCTGACGGGAGGGCTGGGATGGCTCCCGCATCCCTGATCCAATTACAGCACACATCCCTCTGACAGGGCCGGCAGCCCTCTCCCGCGCCGCCGGGGAGGACACTATTGATCTCTTGTCAGAGCCCCACCAGCCCATCCGCCTCCCCTCCCGCTGCCTGGACTCTGGAACAGCCTCCCCCCAAAGAAGCAGTGAGGTGCCCGGGCTGGGGTGGGGAGACTCAGGTGTGGGGAGATGAAGGGGCAAAGGGTGCGGGTGAAGCGGGACGGTCGCGTCACCGCGCCGCTGACAGCCCCATCATGGCCGCCCTGCCCCGCGCCATCCGGCCCCAGCGCTAATGGCGAGACAGCTCCTGGCGGTTAGTGGGGTGAGCCCGCTGCTGAAAAGGCCACTGCAATTAGCGCCGGCGGGGCCGCTGACAGCCAGCCCGCGGGCCGATGGCAGCTGCCAATAACCTCAGCGCCCCCAAAACACACAATTAGGGCCTCGGAGCCCCCTCCTCCTGCTCCTCCCGTGCGGTGACTCAACGCAGCGCCCACCACCACCAACGCAAACCGCCTGGCCTGCCGTCGCCTCCTCACTGCTATCTTCCTCCATCCATCACGACCAACACAAACTGCCTGGTCTACCACCACCTCTTTGTCACCTTCTTCCTCCACCCATCACAACCAACACAACATACCTGGTCTACCACCCACCCCCTCCTCATCACCTTCTTCCACCCATCACAACCAACACAAACTGCCTGCCCTACCACCACCTCCTCATCACCTTCTTCCTCTACCCATCACAACCAACACAAACTGCCTGTCCTACCACCACCTCCTCATCACCTTCTTCCTCTACCCATCACAACCAACAAAAACACTGCCTGCCTACCACCACCTCCTCATCACTTCTTCCTCCACCCATCACAACCACGACAAACTACCTGGCTTACCTGCACTTCCTCATCATCATCATCCTAGAATGGTTTGGATTGGAAGGGACCTTAAAGATCATCTGGTTCCAAGCAACTGCCATGGACAGGGACAACTTCCACTAGATCAGGTTGCTCAGGGCCCTGTCCAACTTGTTGCTGAAGATTCCATGGTTGATAGATGAACATTTTTTTGCCCTCTACTAATGTTATAATTTTAGAAAGGTTTGCCTTAGAAATTTTCTCCTCCATTCCTAAAAACCCACAAAGTTGTTCATTCTGGAGAAGGCTCCAGGGAGACTTCTGGTGGCCTTTTAAAGCTTAAAGTGCCCAGTCAGGATGACTGGGACAGACTTTTGAGCAGGACCTGTTGTGACAGGACAAGGGGTGATGTTTTGAACTAAAAGAGGGAGATTGAGACTGGAGAGAAGGAGGAAATGTTTGACACTGAGGGTGGGGAGACCCTGGAACAGCTTGCCCAGAAAGGTGGAAGGTGCCCCATCCCTGGAACAATTCCAGGTCAGGTTGTTTGAAGATCTGAGCAATCTGCTCCAGTTGCAACTGGAGTCCATTGCAGCTCCAGTCCATTGCTGAGTGCAGGGAGGACTGGATTAGATGACCTAGAAAGCTCCCTTCCAACCTAAAGCATTCTCTGATTCTATTCTATAGTTTAGTGGCTGTGGTGGTTGTAGGTTGATGGTTGCACCTCATGATCTTGGAGGTGTATTCCAGCTGAACCAACTCTTTGATTCTTCATGGTAATCCAAGTACCATTACTACTTGGTCCAACTTTTTTGGTTTGCTTCCTATTTTGCCCCACTATTCCCCCCCCCCCCTTCCCCTCTAGCTTTTCAGCAGCAGCCACGTTTTGCCAGCTAGATGTCATTACAAACACAGTTATTGATCACCTCACCCGAGCTGGATCTCAACCTGCAGACAAACTGCGACTCGCTCCCGTGCTATAATTTTATTGATCAGAGCAATCCAGCTGCCAGGGCTTTCTGGAGAATGAAAAATAAAACAAATAAAGGGAAAAAAAAAAAAAGAGCCTGAATACATCTTCCCTTTGCCCACACGTGAACCAAAACAACATTTTAAAGCCTGAAGTACAACTTTTAATCATTTTTTTTCCCTTTTCTTCCACAATTCAGGGGTGTTGTGGAAGATCCCTCCCTCGATGTGTTCAAGGCCGGGTTGGATGAGGCCTCAAGTAACAAGAAGGTCAATGGCATCCTGGCCTGCATTAGGAACAGTGTGGCCAGCAGGAGCAGGGAAGTCATTGTGCCCTGTGCTCAGCACTGGTTAGGCCACACCTTGAGTCCTGTGTCCAGTTCTGGGCCCCTCAGTTTAGGAAAGATGTTGAGTTGCTGGAAGGTGTCCAGAGAAGGGCAACAAAGCTGGGGAGGGGTCTGGAGCACAGCCCTGTGAGGAGAGGCTTGAGGGAGCTGGGGTTGCTTAGCCTGGAGAAGAGGAGGCTCAGGGGAGTCCTTCTTGCTGTCTACAACTCCCTGAAGGGGGTTGTAGACAGGTGGGGTTGGTCTCTTCTGCCCCAGCAGCCACCCCAGAACAAGAGACACAGTCTCAAGCTGTGCCAGGGGAGGTTTAGGCTGGAGGTGAGGAAGAAGTTCTTCCCAGCAAGAGAGATCGGCCACTGGAATGTGCTGCCCAGGGAGGTGGTGGAGTCCCCATCACTGGAGGTGTTCAAGAGGGGATTGGATGTGGCACTCTGGGCAACCTGCTCCAGGCCTCCAGCACCCTCACACCAAACAACTTTCTCCTTATCCTCAGATGGAACCTCCTGGTTTCCAGTTTGGGCCTGTTGTCTCTTGTCCTGTTCCCAGGCACCAATGAAAAAGTCTAGCCCCATATTCTTGACTCTCAGTCATCACATATTAATGAACATTGATCAGATCCCCCCTGGGGCTGCTCTTCTCCAGGCTCACAGCTCCAGGGCTCTCAGCCTTTCCTTGTCACAGGGATGCTCCAGGACCCGCAGCATCTTAGCAGCCTCCACTGGACTCTTTCCAGTAGTTCTCTGTCTCTCTTGAACTGGGGAGCCCAGAATGGGACCCAATACTCCAAATGTGACCTCACTGGGGGAGAACAGACTGACTGATTGATAGCAGCAATGAACCTACACTCACTGACTGATGAGGGTAACACTCACCCACAGGACAAACACCCATCTGAGGAACACATCACAAACAGGAAGGAAATGCAGAACTCCGAGGTGTTAATCAGCAACCATGGCAAGATGAGAATGCAAGAATTTACAAAGCAAATTGCCTACAAACTGTTTGGAGATGCTTTTCACACCTCTCCAGCGAAGCTCAGACAGTTCTTTCTGTTGTTGTTTGCTTTTGGGTGTTTTCCTTTTTTTTTTTTACTTCTGCTGCCACGGTTTTAGTGTGAAACAGAAATATCTCAGAGGTAGAAGCTGTTGAAAGAGCAGGAGCTGAATCCTGCTCATCACCAGGAGAAGGCTCTTCTGAGACAGGGCTGCTGGTGTATCACATACAATGGAAATAACACCTACAACCTTCTTTTATATAAATACAATAGAGTGGAATGGAATGGAATGGAATGGAATGGAATGGAATGGAATGGAATGGAATGGAATGGAATGGAATGGAATAGAATAAATAGAATAGAATAGATAGAATAGAATAGAATAGAATAGAATAGAATAGAATAAGACCAGTTGGAAGACCTTTGAGATCATCAAGTCCAACCTATCACCCAACATACCTAATCAACTAAACCATGGCACCAGTGCCTCAGCCAGGCTCTAAACACCTTCAAGGATGGGGACTCCACCACCTCCAGGGCAGCACATTCCAATGGCCAATCTCTCTTGCTGAAGAACTTCTTCCTAACATCCAGCCTAAACCTCCCCTGGCACAGCTTGAGACTGTGTCCTCTTATTCTGGTGCTGCTTGCCTGGGAGAAGAGACCAACCTCCTCCTGGCTACAACCTCCCTTCAGCTAGTTGCAGAGAGCAAGAAGGTCTCCCCTGAGCCTCCTCTTCTCCAGGCTAAGCAACCCCAGCTCCCTCAGCCTCTCCTCACAGGGCTGTGCTCCAAACTCCTCACCAGCTTGGTTGTCCTTCTCTGGACATGTTCCAGCAACTCAACATCTTTATATCCAGTGCCTGGTTTTTGGAGTGCAGTCTGCTATCCAAATTTCAGTATTATGGGGTGCTTGGTGCCATGGTTTAGTTGTTTGGGTGGGTTGGATTGGTTGATGGGTTGGATGCGGTGATCTTGAAGGTCTCTTCCAACCTTGTTTATTGTATTGTAGTGTGTGTGTATATATATAAAAATATAATATTATAATATATTATATCTATACATAAAAAAACCTAAGAATGAAGTTTTATCCTTGAGTTACTGAGGTGTCCCCTATGGTAAAGAAGTCACACAGTCAGTTTCACAGATAAAAGGACCCCAATCTCTTCAGAAATGGTGAAGACTATGGAGGCAAAACCTTGACTCTGTGGGAAATCAATAAGCCCATTGCACTGAACTCAGCATTTTAATTTTCACCTGGTTGTAGCCAGGTGGGAGTTGGTCTCTTCTCCTAGGCAAGCAGCACCAGAACAAGAGGACACAGTCTCAAGCCGCACCAGGGGAGTTTTAGGCTCATGGTGAGGAGAAAGTTCTTCACAGAAAGAGAGTTTGGCCAGTGGAATGTGCTGCCCAGGGAGGTGGTGGAGCCACTGTCCCTGGAATTTTTAAAAAGGCCTGGATGTGGCACTTGGGACATGGCTTAGTTGTCAGGGGATGTTAGGTATTAGGTAATAGGTTGGACTTGATCTCTGAGGTGTTTTCCATCCTGGTTGATTCTGTTAAATGGCTTCAACTTGCACCAGGGGAGGTTGAGGTTGGACATGAGGAACAATTTCTTCCCCAAAAGGATTTTCAAGCCCTGAAACAAGTGGTGGAATCCTTATCTCTGGAGGAGTTTCAAAGCCATGGAGGTTGGTGTGGGGCCATGGTTTAGTTAGGTAACGCGACAGTGCTGGGTTACTGGTTGGACTTGCTAAACTTAAAGGTCTTTTCCAACCAAAAGAGTTCTATGATCAGCATCAGCCTCCGTCTGTTTAGCACTTTTGCTCCATACATACCTAGCAGGTGGCACATGGGCAGTCTGTAATGTGGCCACCACATCAGGAGATCTGGACATGCATATTCTAGATGTATTCACCCATCTCCTTATCACCAACATCTTACCTCTGCCTCACTTTTATCATTGTAACAATAGCTGAAACAACTTCATTTAAAGTCATTTTGAAGGACTACAATGGCTACAGGTGGCTTTAGTAAGGCAGAGGGGACAAAAAGCATCTCAAGGAAGATGGAAGCATGGTGGAGGGTTTAGTGTACCTCATTAATTCGTCCTGGGTTGCAGACATTCTTTGGTTGTGATACTCTTTAATGGGAATTCTTAATTGTTGACATTAAAAAATATGCTGAGCTGAGCAGAGAGTGGAATCCTGGCTACAGTGCAGACATTCCTTGCTGTGCTCCAAAATGAAGCATAACGGGCACAGTGGCTTAATAACCTCTCTCATGAACCATAGTTCAATCCCAAGTGCCATCAGAAAGGTTAGGTGTGTAAATCTTGGCAAGGAGGCAGTTCATGCATTGCAGTGCACATGGGCAACTTAGCCAAGCCTTGAGACTATGGAAGATCATAGAAACAGAAAGTTGTTTGGGTTGGAAAAAGTCTCTAACATCATTGACTCCAACCATCAACCCAACACTGCCATGGCTGTTAAACCATGTCTACAGTTGCCATGGCCACAGGTTTCTTGAACACTTCCAGGGATGGTGACTCCACCACCTCCCTGGGCAGCCTGTTCCAGTGCCTGACCACTCTTGCAGGGAGTTCAGCCTGGAGAAGAAAAGGGTCTAGAGAGACCCTAGGGCAGCCTTCTAGTACGTGAAGTGTCCTACAAGAAAGTTGGGGAGGGGCTTTTCACAAGGGCTTGTGGTTATAGGACGAGGGGAAATAGATTAAAGCTTGAGGAAGGCAGATTTAGACTGGATATGTGGAAGAAATTCTTCCCAGTGAGGGTGGCGAGACACTGGAACAGGTTGCCCAGAGAGGCTGTGGAGGTGTTCAGGAGGAGACTTGATGGGGTGCTTGGCTGCATGGTTTAGTTGTTTAGGTGGGATGGATTGGTTGGTGGGTTGAATGCGATGATCTTGAAGGTCTCTTTCAAGCTGGTGTATTGTATTATTGTATTGTATTATTATTATTGTATTGTACTTGGAGGTGTTCAAGGGCAGGTTGGATGAGGCCTTGGGCAACCCGGACTAGTGGGAGGTGTCCCTGCCCATGTCAGTGAAATTGGAACTAGATGACCTTTAAGGTCCCTTCCAACCTAAAGCACTCTATGAATCTATGCTTTACAATGCAATACAATACAATACACCAGGTTGAAAGAGACCTTCAAGATCATCTCCTCTCTTCTTCACTCTCCAGGCTGAGAACCTTAACTCTTGGCGCCTTAACCACGGCCACAGCGCTCAGGAGCTCCTTGCCCACTTAAAGTTTTGTCCAGGATATTATCCTCACCTCGCAGAATTGGAAGGTGTGAGCTGCTTCAGCTCGAGCTATATCAAAACCCTCAGGTCTGAATTAATCTGCAAAGTTTGTTGGAAATGAAGGTCAGGACTTGGAGTCGCCGCAATTAGGGTCACTGATATTTTCATGGTATCAGCCTCCTCTTCCTGATTATCAGCTTCCATGGTGCTAACACCTAAAAACTTTGTCCCTTTGACCCTGCTCGGGTTTAGATGTGGCCTATGTAATGCCGAGAAGGTTTCTGCATGACTTTTGGTCAGCTGAAGGAAATTTGGCTCAGGAAACACCACAAAGAGAAATTCTGTGTGCAGGGGGAAAGAAAAAAAAATAAATATAACTTTGCATATTTTAATTAAATATTAGAGTCAAGTCAAAGCCTGCTCTGGATTCTGCCTCCTCCAACCTTTGCCTCAACACTTAATGCAATTTATTACTGGTGTTCTGACCTGTGAGGAAACTAACTGGGAGATCAACTCTCAGCACAAACTGCCGGGAATGAGCTTGTCAGTCTTCAGCTATTGACTGAAAGCAAGGACAGAAGGCTGACCGGCTAGTGGGAAGCCTGGAAAGAAATGCCACCCCCTGAGATCCTTCCAAAAAGACAGATATAGTGGGCATCAGTCAGTCAGAAGCAAGAGATCCTTGAAGTTTAGGCTTGAGGTGAGGAGAAAGTTCTTCCCAGAAAGAGTAATTGGCCTTTGGAATGTGCTGCCCAGGGAGGTGGTGGAGTCCCCATCCCTGGAGGTGTTCAAGAGGGGATTGGATGTGGCACTTGAAGCCATGGTTTAGGTAGTCAGGAGGTGTTGGTGATAGGTTGGACTTGATGATCTCTGAGGTCTTTTCCAACCTTATTGATTCTATGTTTCTATGAAAGGCACCAGTGAAGTGATAGAACTGAAAAGATAGCTCAGAGGTTTATGACTCTCACAGGCGTGAGAGATTGGTCCTCTGTGTTCCTTTGATCCACTGCTGAGGCCACACCTTGAATACTCTGTTCAGTTTTGGGCCTCTCACTGAAAGACCTGCTGGAACAAGTCCAAAGTAGAGCAACTAAGCTGGTAAAGAACATTGAACACAAGTCTTATGAGGAAGAGCTGAGGGAAGCAGTTAGGCTGGATGATCTCAAAGGTCTCTTCTAGCCTCAACAGTTCTGTGATTCTATGCAAGTCCAATACAGCTCATAGAGTCCAATGCCATGACAAGTCTTTCATAGGGTCATAGAACTGTTCTGGTTGCAAAAGACCTCTAAGAGTCCAACTGTCAACTCATCACCACCATGACCATTACACCATGTTCCCAAGTGCCATGTTCACACATTTCTTGAACACCTCCAGGGATGGGGACTCCACCATCTCACTGGGCAACCATTCCAATGCCTAAACACTTGCAGCAAAGAAATTGTTCTTAACAACTAAGCTAAACCTCCCCTGATGAATTTCAGGCCATTTCCTCTTGTTCTATCATCTGATATTGGGAAGAAGAGACCGACCCTCACCTCACTCCAACCTCCTTTCAGGGAGTTGTAGAGTGCTATGAATTCTCCTCTCAGCCTCTTAAACCTACCCAGCTCTTGTTCTATCACCACAGGCCCTTCTAAACAGTCCCTCCCCAGCCTTCCTGGAGGTCTTCTTCAGGTATTGAAATGCAGCTCGAAGGTCTCCCCAGAGCTTTTTCTTCTCCAGGCCAAACAGCCCCAGGTCTTTCAGCCTGCCCTTGAAAGAGAGGTGCTTCAGCCATCTGATCCCCTTACCAGAAATGAGGGGGGGAAAAAACCCAAAAGACAGAGGAGAAGAGAGGCAGTAAGTGGGAATTTTCCATCCTCTGGATGCTCAGTAAACAGATGGAATGATAGAACCTGATTTTTTTTTCTCCTTGCTAACACACCTCAACTCTGACCTTTGTGCAAACCAGGACCTCCTGGATAATATGGTAATTTAATGGGAGCTCTTCTCTGCTGCTTTCTGCAGAGTGGGCTGGCTCTGTGAAATACGAGGTGGTTTACTTTTAAATAGAGCTCAGCTGAGACTTAGAAAAGACCTGGAAAGAGGCCTCCAATGGAGAGAGATAAATGCCTAATTTACTGTCCCACTTAATCCAGCCCTTTTTCCTTGTGTCATTATCTCCCATTCCTCATTATTGTGGCAGCACAGTCATGAAAGACATGTGTGGTGAGATCAAGATTTGAGGGCATCTGTTTACAGTAGCCACAATTTATCATTAAAAAAACCCACCCTGGAATAGCTGAGCTGCTAGTGAAATGCTGAAGATAAATAGGGTAAGGTCTGGTAGTCTATGTCCCAGCTCAAATATGCCTTCACCAGGAGAATATCACACAGCTGGAGCTGGAAGATGAGTTGGAAAAGACCTCTAAAGTCATCCAGCCCGATGATCAACCCAACCCCACCATGGCCATTAATCCATGTCCCATGTGCCATGTCCACACTTTCTTGAACACCTCCAGGAATGGCAACTCCACCACCTCCCTGGGCAGCCTGTTCCAATGCCTGACCACTCTTGCAGCAAAGAAATTGTTCTTAACATCTAAACTAAACCTCCCCTGACATGATTTGAGGCTGTTTCCTCTTCTTCTATCATCTGATACTAGGGAGAAGAGACCAGCCCCCACCTCACTGCAACCTCCTGTCAGGGAGTTCTGCAGAGCTATGAAGTCTCCTCTCAGCCTCCTCTTCTCCAGACTAAACCACCCCAGTTCCCTCAGCTGCTCCTCACCAGCCCTGTTCTCCAGGCCCTTCCCCACCTTTGTTGCCCTTCTCTGGACCTGCTCCAGCCCCTCAATATCCTTCTTGGAATGTGGGTATCAAACAGAACCCAGGATTCAAGGTGTGACCTCACCAGTGCTCAATACAAAGGCACAATCACTTCCTTACTCCTGTTGGCCACACCGTTGCTGACCCAGGCCAGGATGCTGGTGGCCTCCTTGGCCACCTGGGCACACTGCTGGCTCCTGTTCAGCCAGCTGTACTACTGACTGGTTCAGCCCAAATGACACTCACCACCCTACACCACAGGCATGGAGATCACCTCCCCATTACCACAGGAGTTCATTTACATCATAGCAATCTCTTCACTTGATCCATTTGACAGAAACCCCAAATCTTCCCTCCCCAGCCAGCCTCATGCAGTGACAGGTTGCAAGGCACCAAGTGTTGAAACACTCTGAAGCATTTTGAGGCTGCCCTCACCGTCAGACCTGCGAGGAGAAGCTCTTCAAGGCACCTCCCCAGCCATCCCAGGAGACCGAAAGGGACACAAACAAAAGCCCTGCTTCATCACTCTCTGAAATGGCACCATCTCCATATGCAAATGAGCTAGTTAATTCCTTGCAAGTCTCACATTAATTATTACTCTTTATCAGCTTCCATATCCGTGTCATGTCTGCAGTTATGGGGCGACTTGTCGGCGTGGTTGGAACAGCTGCTTTGAGAAATGTGGAGTGTAAATATTTATGGCTGGAGAGAAGAGACTTTGTCACTTAACGAGCTCTACTGATGGCTCTCACCCTGCCTCACTCCAGACTTCTGAGAACCACTTTTCTCTGGGTTTCTTCTGGAGACAGTGAAACGCTTCCTACGTAGAGGGAAACTGCCACTCACAACTTCTGCTTCCCCCGCCACAAGACATCGAATGTGCAGGGCGAGAGCAGGAGGAGTGGGTTTCCAGGAAGGCTTCTCCACTTTCCTTTCCACAGAATCACAGAAACATTCAGGCTGGAAAAGACCCTCAGGATCACCAAGTCCAACCCAGAACCCTACTCTACGAGGTTCACCCCTGAACCATATCCCCAAGCACCACATTCAAACCATCTTTGAACACCTCCAGGTTTGGTGACTCCACCACCTCCCTGGGCTGCACAATCTCAAGCTGTGCCAGGGGTGCTTCAGGCCATGCCCTCTTTTCCTGTCACAAGTTGCCTGACCTCCACCTGACTGCAGCTTCCTTTTAGGTAGTTGTAGAGAGTGGTAAGGTCCCCCCCTGAGTTACCTCTTCTCCAGGCTGAACACCCCCAGTTCTCTCACCCTTTCCTCATCAGACTTTCTCTCCAGTCCCTTCCCCAGTCTCATACTCCTCTGGACCTGCTCCAGCACCTCAATATCCTTCCTGAAGTGAGGGGCCCAGAGCTGCACATAGTGCTCGAGGCCTCACCAGTGCCCACCAGTGCTCCAGGAGGATGCTGATGGTCCTCACAGAGTCATGTGCTCGTGTTTGGAAGAATTGGCACCTTGTAAAATGATTAAATGAATAAATATTCGACCATATGTATAAATGACCTATCCTGGGGGACAAGAGCAATTATTCACCCAGCAGAATGCATCTCAAGGAAAGCAAGCAAATTAATCAGAGGTCTGGGGGAAAAAAAAAAAACCACCAAACAACCACAAACCTGACATCTGAGGAAAGATTAAAAGAATTGGGGTTGTTTATCCTTAAAAAAAAGAGAGAAAGAAGAACAGATCATTTAGGAGGAGATGCCATCTACAGCTACCTGAAGGGAGGTTGTAGCCAGGTGGGGGTTGGTCTTTTCTCCCAGGCAACCAGCACCAGAACAAAAGGACACAGTCTCAAGCTGTGCCAGGGAGGTTTAGGCTGGATGTTAGGAAGAAGTTCTTCCCAGCAAGAGAGATTGGCCATTGGAATGTGCTGCCCAGGGAGGTGGTGGAGTCCCCATCCCTGGAGGTGTTTAAGAAGAGCCTGGCTGAGGCCCTTGGTGCCATGGTTTAGTAGATGAGATGGTGTTGGGTGATAGGTTGGACTGGATGATCTCAAAGATCTCTTCCAACCTGGTCTATTTCTATTCTGGTTCTGTTTCTTTCTATTCTATTCTATTCTATTCTATTCTATTCTATTCATTCCATTCCATATTCATTCCATTCCATTCTATTCTATATCAGGCTGCCCAAAGCCACATGCAGTTTGACCTTGACCAGGCCTCCCCCACATCCCTGGACAATCATTTCCAGTATTCCACCACTTTCATAGTGAAGAATTTTCTCCTCATATCCAACTTATAGCTGCCATGATCCAGTTTCAAACTGTTGCCTCTCATCCCATTACCACAGTTTCCTCTGAGCTTTCCTGTAGGTCCCCTTTGGATCCTGATATAGAGCTCTAAGGTCTCCCTTGAACATTCTCTCCTGCAGGCTGAAAAACCCCAGCTCTCTCAACCTGCCCCTGTAAGGAGCCATGGTTTAGTTGATGAGATGGTGTTGGGTGATGGGTTGGACTTGATGATCTCAGAGGTCTTTTCCAACCTGGCCTGGCCTGGCCTGGTCTATTCTATTCTATTCTATTCTATTCTATTCTATTCTATTCTATTCTATTCTATTCTATTCTACTCCTATCCTATCCTATCCTATCCTATCCTATCCTATTCTATCCTACCTATCTACCCTATCCTATCCTATTCCTATCCTATCCTATCCTACCTATCCTATCCTATTCCTTCCTTCTTATTCTATTCCATTCCATTCCATTCCATTCCAACCTCATAATTTTCAGGTCCACCAACAGCTGGAGCAAAACTGGAAGTGGGGCGGAAATCAGGTTTTTTGCCATTTAGGGTGGATTGAGCCAAAGAAAATAAGGTCTCCTGACAAGGAAGGGAAAAAAAATAAATTGAACAACATGGGAGAGTAAAGCACTGGAAAAAAAAAAGGGACTGGGGGAATGTGTAGCACTGGGGAGTAGGGAGAGCGTAGACCTTGTCAGCAGTGAGATGGCTAAGGTGAAGCTCGCCGGGAACGCGGCCCCGATGACATCCCCTGGTGCCTTTCCAGCCATGTTCTCCTATGAGCCTCACAAAAGCTCACTCTATTGGAGAGGAGTAGAATGTCTTGCTAATTGAATGTCAAAGCAATTAAAGTGGGTATAGACTCCTCTCAACATTATCTTGACTTGATGAAATAAAGTTGTTTTGACAACGCGCGCTGACAATTCCCCGTTTCCAACCGCCGCCGCTTCTCTTCAGGCAAGGCATGAAAAATGGTGAGACCTGAGAGTGGGTTTGCAAAATCCATGCAGAAACAGCCTGGTCAGGCAAAACTAATCCACGATTTTCAAGGTGTTTCCACCATCATCGCTACCTGTAACCCCAAGCTGTGCGTCCAGTTCTGGAGCCCCTATTACAAAAGGGACCTGGAGGTGCTGGAAGGTGTCCAGAGAAGGGCCATGAGGATGAGCAGAGGGCTGGAGCACCTCTCCTGTGAGGACAGACTGAAGGAGTTGGGGCTGTTCAGTTTGGAGAAGAGAAGGCTCCAAAGTGACCTGATTGTGGCCTTCCAGTATCTGAAGGGGGCTACAAGAAGGCTGGGGAGGGACTTCTCAGGCTATCAGGTAGTGACAGGACTAGGGGGAATGGAATGAAGCTGGAGGTGGGGAGATTCAGGCTGGAGGTGAGGAGGAAGTTCTTCCCCATGAGAGTGGTGAAGCCCTGGAATGGGTTGTCCAGGGAGGTGGTTGAGGCCCATCCCGGAGGTGTTTAAGCCCCAGCTGGATGAGGCTGTGGCCAGCCTGATCTAGTGTGGGGTGTCCCTGCCCACGGCAGGGGGGGTTGGAACTAGATGATCCTTGTGGTCCCTTCCAACCCTGACTGAAACTATGAAACTAAGCTCACGTCCCTCCGCCCTCCCCACAGATGCTAGGTGCATGCCACGCACGGTGGAACAGGTTGGACCTCCAGATGTGCTCCACTCATGGCACAGTCCACATGCTGTCATTCTGCACCTCTACTCTACTCTGTTGAGGCCCCCACCTGCAGTACTGCATCTAGTTCTGGTACCCCTAAGTCAAGAAGGGCATGGAACTCTTGGTGCAAATCCAGAAGGGGCCACGAAGATGATCAGAGGGCTGGAGAACATCCCATATGGGGACAGGCTGAGAGAGAGTTGGGGCTGTTCAGCCTGGAGAAGAGAAGGTTCCAGGGAGACCCTGGAGCAGCCTTCCAGTGCCTGAAGGGGGCTAGAGGAGAGCTGGGGAGAGACTTCTGACAAGCACTTCTAGTGATGGGATGAGGGGCAATGGCTTTGAGCTAGAAGAGGGGAGATTTGATGTGGACACTGGGAAGAAATTCTTTTTGGTGATGGTGGTGAGACACTGGAACAGATTGCCCAGGGAGGTTGTGGATGCCCCCTCCCTGAAGTTTTTCAAGGCCAGGTTGGATGGGGTCTTGAGCAACCTAGTCTAGTGAAAGGTTTCCTTGCCCATGGCAGGGGAGGTGGAACTAGATGATCTTGAAGGTCCCTTCCAACCCAAACCTCTCTGTGATTCTATGATGAGACTTACATTTAAATTCAAACATCTCTTCATTTGCAATAGTCTTACATCCACTTGTATTTTAACCACATGTACAAACAAAAAGGTTCAACACATATCATTTTGTCAGTATTTGCATCTTTTCCTTTTGCATAATCTTCTGTGCAGACCCAATTCAATATCACCCTTCATTCATGCTTTGAAATTTACCTCAATAATACTTGATATTTTGGGGTGCATGAAGAAGAGTGTGGCCAGCAGGTCAAAGGAGGTTCTCCTCCTCTTTCACCCCTCTCTACTGAGGCCACAGCTGGAGCATTGTGTCCAGTTCTGGTCTCCTCAGTTCAAGAGAGACAGGGAACTACTGGAGAGAGTCCAGGGGAGGCTGCAAAGATGCTGAGGGGCCTGGAGCATCTCTGTGAGGAGGAAAGGCTGAGAGCCCTGGGGCTGTGGAGCCTGGAGCAGAACAGCCCTGGAGGGGATCTGATTAATGCTCAGCAGGAGCTAAAGGACCTATGGGGGGCAAGAGGCTGGGGCCAGACTCTTGTTAGTGGTGCTCAGAGACAGGACAAGGGCAATGAGCACAAACTGGAAGCCAGTTCCATGTGAAGATGAGGATAAACTTGTTTGATGTGAGGGTGCTGAAGCTCTGGAGCAGGCTGCCCAGAGAGGTTGTGCAGTCTCCTTCTCTGAAGAGATTCCAAACCCAGCTGGATACTTAACCAGGGCAAGCTGCTGTGGGTGCCCCTGGTGTAGCAGTGGGTTTGGACTGGATGATCTCCAGAGGTCCCTTCCAACCCCCACCACGCTGGGATTCTGTGGTTTTGTGAAGGCAAAAATGTTTTAAGCGGTGCTGGAAGCACTCAGGAGAGGATGGCAGGAACGTAAGGAGGATTTGGATGAGCTTTCCCTGGCAATGTTGTGACTTGTGCCACCCAACTCAGTAAGTGCAGGCATTAGGAAGGAGAGAGCTGCATTTAATCGACTACTTATGCAAATGATGGGAGGGGGAAGGGGGGAAGACAATAAATAAAGGCATTTATTTTTTATCTGGTGTAGGCCATGCTGTGGAAAGGTGTGCAACCAGAGCTCAGGAAATGCAATTTGCAAAGGTCAGAGATTGATAGCAGAATCCATAAATGCCCTTATTTAACACAACTGGCCAATTATTCTTCCTAAGTAACTTACCAAACACTTCTGCATCTTCTGTCAGACACATTATGAGCTATTGGATAACCCTTATTCTCAGATTTTTCAGCCCACCCTCTTCCCCAGGTTTCTCCTGGCTTCAGAAAATCTTCTTCCAGGCTCTTCCCCACAGAGCTGCTTTCCAGCAGGTCAACCCTAGCCTCTATTGGCGCAACACCCCCACCTCCCATTCACCCCACCTCCACAATACTCTGTTGTAAAAGGTGACTCTCACAGAATCACCAAGGTTGGAAGAGACCTCAAAGATCATCAAGTCTAACCTGTCACCACAGAACTCATGACTAGACCATGGCACCAAGTGCCACATCCAATCCCCTCTTGAACACCTCCAGGGATGGTGACTCCACCACCTCCCTGGGCAGCACATTCCAATGGCCAACAACTCTCTCAGTGAAGAACTTTCTCCTCACCTCGAGCCTGATCTTCCCCTGGTGCTCCTACCAAAACACAGAATTGTTTGGGTTGGAAGTGACTTAGATCATTGAGTCCAACCATCAAACTGCTTACAGCTGCAAACAAAACTTCTTCACCCATGGCATTTTGGACCCAGTTTAATGGCTGTGCTTGTGTTGGGTTGATGGTTAAGCTGATGACCTCAGAATCCTTTTGGTTGATTCTCTCTTTGATAAATCATAGAACTCTTTGGGTTGGAAAAGACCTCTAAGATCATTGAGTCCAACCATGAACCCAACACCACCATGGCCATGGCAACATGTTCCTTGAGCACCTCCAGGGATGGTGATTCCACCACTTCCCTGGGCAAGCTATCCTGGGGTGCTTTATGCCCTTTCCCTTCCACCACCTGCAGAAAAATCCAAGCTCATCCATCTGTTCTTCTTTTCATTCCACAGGACAAGCCACCCCAGGCCACACAGGTGTTCTGTGCTGGGAGCTGGGACCTTGCTCATCCACGCTGACAAACCCAGAGCAGCTCCACTGATATTAAAGGTATTGGCCCAGACTTACACCAGAGCAAACGAGCACACAGCTTGACCTTTTCTCTCTCTTCCTTTCAGGCCTCCTAATGGTTTTTTTAATAGAAAAGATAAAATATTTGTAAAACAAAAGGAAATCCCTCAAATACAGTGTAAATTCCCTTTCTAATTTTCCCAGAAACTCCTTCCCTTAAAAGAAAAGGGAGGGGGAAAAAAAAAGAAAGATGAAAAAAAATTAACAAAATTGCAAAGAGAAGTTGATTGCACTTTGACCTCGGGCTCTGCTCTTCTGTTGCATCTCCAAGCCTGGTACCCACATGCTCTGCCCAGCTCTCTCCCACACCCCCCTCCAGGAACCCCTGCTCAGAAATCAGGGACAGAGGACTTTTATAGAATCGTAGCATTGTCTCAGTCAGAAGAAAAACTCTCAGATCATCCAACCCTCAACCCAACACCACCATTAAACCATGTCCCAAAGTGTCATGTCCACACCTTTCTTGAACATCTCCAAGGATGGTGTTGCCAGAAGCTCCCTGGGCAGCCTGTTCCACTGCTGACCACTCTGGCAGCAAAGAAATTGTTCCTCATGTCCAACCTAAATTGCCCTGGCAAAATTTCTGGCCATTTCTTCTCATTCCATCACCTGATACTAGGGAGAAGAGACCAAGTCCCCCACCTCACACCAACCTGCTTTCAAGGTGTTGTAGAGAGCAATGAGGTCTCCCCTCAGCCTCCTTTTGTCCACAGTAAACAACCCCAGGTTCCTCAGCTGCTCCTCACCAGCCCTGTTCTCGAGACCCTTCACCACCTTCATCACCCTTTTCTGGAAGGACAATGCCCACATTGCCCTTTCAGTTCCCATATGAAAATCCCCCTCCCGCTCCACTGATGCAGCTTTGCTTTTGCCTTTGAAACTTAAAATTAATGAAACTAAAGATCTCATTCAGCTGAGGACATGGGTTTATTTGGATGACAAGCTTCTCAGGCAACCCAGAACAACACAGCATCTTTTCTCTGCCCAACATTTTCCATCTCCTCATGTTTGCTTTTAACCTGGTCCTTCCCCAAGCCATGGAAGTTTTCCTCTTTGGATTTATTTAGAATGGAATGGAATGGAATGGAATGGAATGGAATGGAATGGAATGGAATGGAATGGAATGAACAGAATAGAATAGAATAGACCAGACCAGGTTGGAAGATACCTTCAAGATCATCGTGTCCAACCTATCAACCAATCCATCCCACCTAAACAACTAAACCATGGCACCAAGCACCCCATCAAGTCTCCTCCTGAACACCTCCATGATGGGTGACTCCACCTCCACAGGCAGCCCATTCCAATGGGCAATCACTCTCTCTGTATAGAACTTCTTCCTAACCTCCAGCCTGAGACTGTGTCCTCTTGTTCTGGTGCTGGGTGCCTGGGAGAAGAGACCAACCTCTGCCTGTCTACAACCTCCCTTCAGGGAGTTGTAGAGAGCAATGAGGTCTCCCCTGAGTCTCCTCTTCTCCAGGCTAACAACCCAGCTCCCTCAGCCTCTCCGCACAGGCTTGTGTTCCAAACCCCTCCCCAGCTTTGTTGCCCTTCTCTGGACACCTTCCAGCAACTCAACATCTTTCCTAAACTGAGGGGCCCAGAACTGGACACAGGACTCAAGGTGTGGCCTAACCAGTGCTGAGTCCAGGGACAGAATGACCTCCCTGCTCCTGCTGGCCACACTGTTCCTGATGCAGGCCAGGAGGCCATTGGCCCTCTTGGCTGCCTGGGCTCATGTTCAGCCTACCATAGACCAGTAACCCCAGGTCCCTCTCTACCTGGCCGCTCTCCAGCCACTCTGACCCCAGAGAAAGGAATGGAATGGAATGGAATGGAATGGAATGAACGGAATGTACAACGGAACGAACGAATAGAATAGAATAGAATAGAATAGAATGAATAGAATAGAATAAAGAGTTGAATAGAATTGAATTGACCAGGTTGGAAGAGACCTTTGAGATCATCAAGTTCAACCTAACATTCAGTTGCACTAAGTGGTTTATTACTGTTAGCTTCATTCTGTCCTTTAAAGT
>JAAWVA010000658.1:0-19593 GCA_015227895.2 Colaptes auratus | reverse complement strand
GTGGCGATGGATCATGCAGCAGTTGATCCCACGGGTACTGTCCACAGCACTGCACGCAGCTGGGTGGTGGTGGCAAACTACCACGAAGCCTCTTGGAGCACTGGCTTTAGTCCCAGCAAGGTGAACCACAACAGCACTGGTGCGCACACAGATACAGGCTCAACATGAATGTGGGGGGGGCTCATCACCAAACACCCCTATTGACCATTTGCCCCAGTGAATACTGGTCCAGTGAGCATCTGTTGCTAACACTAAGGTTAACCAATGAACTGGCAGCTACCAAATATGGTGTAAGCTATGCTATAAACAGAGAAACAAAACATATAGCCTGGCCCTTGCCTACCACAGGGGTGAGACAAGCCCAGGGCAGGCAGTTTACCTGGACTCAGTGGAACCAGGATCCCCCCTGCCGCCTTCAGAAAGGAGGGGGAAACAAAGGAGGGTTAACACACAAAAAAGTATGTCCTAGAAATATTTGGGGTACAATCCTGGCCATAAGCATCATCCACTACAAGCACCATGGTTAATCTCGTCAGCACTCTTAATTCCCTCATCTATGGTGTTCCAAGGCCTAGGGTTCCATGGAAGGTCATCTCCGGATGGACACCTCCTAAGAGTGCCAGTCAAAGGCGTGTCCACAAGGAACCTTACCAAGGTTCCTGCCTAGATCCCTATCTATTCCACTAGCTTTTGAGAGGGTTCCAAGCTGAGAGGCTGACTTGTCCCCCACTACTGAATCAGGGCTCCCTGTATCGTGGCACCTGCCTAGCCATGTAAGAATTGCTCATCTCTCCTCTAATGTAATCCTTTCTTACATGCCTGATTTCCTGCCTGGGCATTAGCTCTTGGATGTTACCTTAATCAGTCTCCTCCTCTTGAAGTGGCTGTCCCCATAATCCTGCTGCTTCCCTCCGTAGGAAGTCTTTCAGTTCAGAGCACCTCCATTATCTCCTGACTTACCAGAACCTGTGTCCTGTCCTGCATCTCCACTCTCCACTGATGGACTCAGCAATTCAGCTATATCTTTAAGGCAAACTTTCTCTCCATTTTCAGAAGGATCCTTTTAGCAGAAGGTCCCTGACCAGCAGAGGGATCTTGCTGTTCTTTCTGTTCTTCTGCCTCTGCATCTGCCTTGTGCCTGCCCCTTTTATCCACAGCTGTGATTTGTTGAACTGGAGCTGCATTTAAGTTTACAGCAGACTTTGCAGAAGCAGAAGGGGTTTGCAAGGGAACACCACTGGCAGGTGGACTTTGGGACCCAGCAGCTGCTGTGGAACTCGCTTCCATTCCTGCTGCTGCAGGCGGAAGAGATTTGCCTCGTTAATGGCTGCCTATGGAGCCACAGCCGCTGGCACTGCTGTGTTGTGAGCTGCGTCTGCCCCCGCTGGCTGAATGCCAGAACTGCTGCCGGTCTCACTCAGCTGCTTTCCCATTAACTCCTGTCTTCCTGTTTCCCCCTGTTTGTCCTGTTTGTCCTGTTTCTGTGTCTTCCTCATCACTGGAAATGTCTGCATTTGAGTTAGAACTAGCCCTATGACGTCTGCGTCTGCTGCGTCTGCAACCAGAACAGCTATTCGCTGCTCGTCTCTCTTGGTGCAGTGCCATCAGTAAATCTTCTGGGGTCCCAGCTGCTCACATAACTCTCTGCAACAGGAATGCTGAATTGATGTATTCCTGCAGGAACAGTCACAGTCACATTATCATAGCTGTTAAGCCACAGAAATCCCATGCAGCGCTCATACAGCATTTTCAGCTTCTCTTTAAACCAAAGGGACAGTTTATGTGCCAAATATCTTCCCAGCTTACCCAACTTCAAGGCCACACACCATCTGTACAGAATCCCAGTCAGAGTAGAATATATCAAATGCCACAAAACCCAAAACAGCTTCATTTTGCTTCCTTACTCTGAGCAGCAATTAATCAATCAAGCAATTGCTCCACTTTGAATAGGCACCAATATTTTATAGTTTTTTGTGATGGGTGATCAGCACAGGAACAGTTGGAGTGAGCATTCCATGTCCATGCAGGTTATTGAAGGATAATGCTGAATGGCTATGTCAGGCACTGAGTTTGATTTCCTCACTTCAGTTTCAAGACTCTCCCTGGACCCCTCAAGGACACCTCCCTGAAGTGGGCAGATGGCTTCATCCATGGCCCTGGGGAAGAAATGTCCCCAAAAGTGGCCTTTTGGGACAGAAATGTCAAAGAAAAGCAGCAAGAGGCAATACTTTATTAGAGTTTGGGTTTCCATTCTAATCAGGCATTAGCCTTGGGATGAGGTTTTTCTTTCCCTCTAGGAACCCAAAGTGTTGAGGAACAAACAGCCAAATCTCAGCCCAGCTGCAGTCTTGCTGCCAGCTGTGCTGACTCAGCACTGCCATTACTCTCCTCAGCACTGGCTGGTGCAGAGAAGGGCAGGGGCACATTTGCTTCTGAGGATAGAAGGTGTAAAAGAGGAGAATGCAGTTCGAGCTGCTGGAGAAGGCCCCCCCAGGGGGGTCACATTTGGCCTGGCAGTGCCGGGGTCGGTGTACTGCTGTGTCCCCTGGGGCACGCTGGTCACCGGTGTGGGGGTGAATATGCACCGTGAAATAAAAGCTGCAGATGAAGCCCTTGCTGCTCCCAGTGCAGGTAAAGCGCTGGCACCGGTGTGGGTGCAGCGGTGCTGGCTGAGGGTGGCCATCTGAGTGCAGCTCTTGCCTCAAGCAGCTCAGAGGTGCAGCTGCTTCCGGCTGTGGATGCAGCAGGGCCGGCTGAGGTTGGAGCTGAGGGTGAAGCTGTTGCCGTAGTCACCACTGACAGAGGGCTGGGCACTGGGCTGGGGGCAGTGGGGCTTCAGCAGCTCCAGCTGGGTGGGAAGCTTGCCCACCCTCAGGGCACTGATGTGATGCTTGGGGACACAGAGGGGCTGATATGTGCTTCCCTTCTTCCTCCTCCTCATCTTCTCCTCTTTCCTCTTTGTCCTATTCCATATCATCCTCCTCTTCTTCCACATCATCCCCTTGTCCTCATAATTATTGTCATCCTCCTCCTAACCCTCATATACTTCATCCTTGCTGTCCTCATGCCTCATCAACCACTTCTACTATTCCTCAAGGCTGAGCTTTGACTCCTCCAAATTATTCTTCAGGTGATTCTTCTCCCAGATCTAGTCCAGGTCCTTTGGGAGGCCATGCTGCTGAGAGGAATGGTCACCCCTCTGCTCTTGGGCAAATCCTTGGGGACCAAGTGACTGAGAAGTAAGGACACTGTGTGTGACTCCTTGCAATGGAGGGTCAGAGCCTAACTCCTGTGCTGAGTCCCTGGTTGTATTGCTGATGGGGCTGACACCCCCAGGACAAAGCCATCCCAACCATCCCCCTCTGGCCATGCAACTGATACCTGACCACCTGGGGCTCAGGCAGGTGAACTCCTACATTCCCATCACAGCCAATGACCCTCAAAGCTCCACAAGTGGTGAAGTGTGGTTGGGAGGAGGGTCTGGAGAGGTGGGAGGAGGAGGGCTGGAGGGTTTGGGAGGTGGGTTGGAGAGGTTTGGGAGGTGCTCAGGGGCCAGCAGGAGCCTGGGATCTTGCTCCTGTCCCAAAGTTGTCGTTCTTTACCTTCTGGCCTGTTCCAAGGGGCAATCTGCAAACTTTGCTCCTCCCCAGCACAAAGGAGCAGGGCTGATGGAGAGAAGAGAAGGATATGAGCCCAGCCAGAGAGAAGCAAAGGATTCAGAGGAGAGGACTGACCTGCAAGGAATGGCTCAGCCCTGACCAGGGCTCTCCCAGCCTTGCACTGCTCTCCCTATGGCTTGGGGGTTGGTCACCTCCTGCCAGCTCAGTGCATTTGTGCTTGGATCACAGCCAACAGGGAGCTGATAGAAACTTGGAGGTCAAAACCTTCAGGGTCTGTGCAAGTGGCAAAAGATCCCAGGATGATTCAGCATCCAAGGTGCTCCAGATCAGAGAAACACCTGATGAAAGTCAATGATCTCCACCTCTCAAAACAGGGCCCTAAAGCCAGAGCCTTGGAGCTCTCCTGGATCCCAGCAGCTGTGTCCAGATCTCCCCCACTCAGACATCCCTCAGGCACAACCTGCACCAAGGGCCAGCACCAAGTCAGACTTTTCCAGCCTCAGTTCTCCTCCTCTGAGAATGTTGAAGCTTTGTGTTTGCCCTGAGCTCCAACGAAGGATAAACTGAACTCCAGGGCAGCCTCTCTGTCAGCCACCTCTCCACCTCTCTGTGTCTTTGGACAGATACCTTTGCAGTCACCATATGGGGGGCTCTATGTTCCACTGGAGGCAGCCAGCTCTGTCCCTGTACCTGTGTGCTTGGTGCTTCTCTCCAGGCACAGCCATAGAAAGAGATTTGACTTCAGGATTGGTTCATGAGGAAGGGATGCTAGGATCCAACCTTTTCATCTGCTTCTCACTCTCAAGAACTCTTGACTGGCTGAGAAATCACAGCCATGGCAGAACTTCTTGACCTTGCCTCATCCTTGTGGACAGGCAAGCTGCTGAGAGACAGCTTGTGCTGAGCAGATGGGGTCCAGAGCCTTGGATTGCTGAGGCAACTTCTCAGCCTTGGCTTTGCTTTGCTTCCAAAGAGCAACAATTCTTCTGTGCTGTGTGCAGGCAGTTGTCTAAGGAGAGCAGGGGGCAGCTGGTGCCATGGAGCTGTGAGCTCCAGCTGCAGAGAGCAGTGGAGAAGTCTGATGCAAGGAGCAGGGATGGAAGGCCCAGGTGGGCAAGCACAGCAATGGGGAGGATGGGGAGGGTGAGGAGCAAAGTTGTCCACTCAATGTCAGCCCTTAAAGGACAGCTTCTCCTCCCAGTCCAGGCCTCCTGAGCAGACAGCCTGCATCATTCTGGCTTGGTGGATGCTGCTGTCACCTCTGCCCTCATCTGAGAAAGAATCAAATAGTTTGCCATCAAAAGCTGAGCTTTTCTTTGTCTTTGTGGGTGACATGGACAGTGGCATTGAGTGCACCCTCAGCAAGTTTGCTGATGACACCAAGCTGTGTGGTGCAGCAGACAGGGTGGAGGGAAGGGATGCCATCCAGAGGGACCTGGACAGGCTGGAGAGGTGGTCACAAGCCAACCTCAGGAGCTTCAACAAGACCAAGGGCAGGGTCCTGCAGCTGGGTCGAGGCAATCCCAGGCACAAATACAGGCTGGGCAGTGACTGGCTGGGGAGCAGCCCAGAGGAGAGAGACTTGGGGGTGCTGGTGGATGAGAAGCTCAACAGGAGCTCTCAATGTGCACTTGCAGCCCGGAAAGCCAATCAGATCCTGGGCTGCATCAGGAGAAGTGTGGCCAGCAGGTCAAGGGAGGTGATACTCCCCCTCTCCTCAGCTCTGGTGAGACCCCACCTGGAGTACTGCCTCCAGTTCTGGAGCCCCTATTCCAAGAGGGATCTGGAGGTGCTGAAAGGTGTCCAGAGAAGGGCCACAAAGATGATCAGAGGGCTGGAGCACCTCTCCTGTGAGGACAGACTGAAGGAGTTGGGGCTGTTCAGTTTGGAGAAGAGAAGGCTCCGAGGTGACCTCATTGTGGCCTTCCAGTACTGAAGGAGGCCTACAAGAAGGCTGGGGAGGGACTTTTCAGCTATCAGGGAGTGATAGGACTAGGGGGAATGGAACGAAGCTGGAGATGGGGAGATTCAGGCTGGATGTGAGGAGGAAGTTCTTCACCGTGAGAGTGGTGAAGCCCTGGAATGGGTTCTCCAGGGAGGTGGTTGAGGCCCCATCCCCTGGAGGTGTTTAAGACCAGGCTGGATGGGGCTCTGGCCAGCCTGATCTAGGGTAGAGTGTCCCTGACCATGGCAGGGGGGTTGGAACTAGATGATCCTTGTGGTCCCTTCCAACCCTGACTGAAACTATGAAAACAACCCTTCTCCTACACCACCACTGCTTATCAGATGGAGGCTTTGGTGAAAATGTTTGCTGCTGCTGCTCATGTTTGAAAACCTTGTTTCAGATGTGGGCAGCTGGGACATTAGAAGAAAACTTGTCCACAAAAAGGCAGCAGCAATAATGGGTATGGGAGCCTGTTCCTCTCTGGCGCCTGTGCACAACATGGTAAGAATGAAACCTCACTAAAGATGGCTGCTTCGGGTTTAATAACCCAAGACAACCTCCTCCCCCAAGAAGCAATTCAGGAAACAGGAAGCAGAGCACCATGGGAGCGTGCACACAGACACAAGTGCCTCCCCATGGCACCTCTCAGGCCTAGGGGGTCACTTGCCAGCAAGAACCAGGGGCAGAGCTGGGGTGGATGTCAGCACAGACATTTCACTCACCATAATGGATGAATCATTTAACCATCTCTCAGACTGGTGTGAACCCTGTCACAGGAACTCATCTCTTTTCATTGCAGTCTGTGAGCAATCCTTTGGGAAAAAAGGCCTCAGTGTGGCTCTGCAATTTACAGACCCTTGATTGGGAAGGCCCCTGGGATCTTGTGACCTGGGGCCATGGCTATGCTTGTGTTTCCACAGGTGCCAGGGTCCAAAGGGTCTCTGCTTGTTGTGTTTGGCTTGCTCCAGAGCATGATCAATGGAAACAAGGCCCTCAGCCCACATCAGCTAACTCCATGGGATAGCAAACCATTTGGGCAGCACTGCTGCATGCATGAAATCAAACCTGGAATTTAAATGCCTGTCAAAATTCAATTGTAGCACAGCAGTAAGGTTTTTTGAGCATCAGGACATGTGGGATGATAATCTACTCTTTGCCCCATTAGAGCCTCAAGAATTAGATCTTTCAGGGACTTTCCAAGCAGAAAGCTGTGTGTACCTGCAGCATAGAGCTGGAGCTGATACAGTACTATGATCTTTAATCACACTCACTTTGCCTCAAAGCCATGCAGGCTTAGCCTAACAGCTGAAGGAGATGGTCATGGAGGTTTGTGGAACAAAGCTGAACACATAGCACAGGATAATCTTGCTTCAAATTGCTGCAGCAAAGCAGCAGCTCAGCTAAGGGAACTGGCATCTTGGGTTGCAAAACAAGACAAGGAAACATCAAAAGTGTTGCTTGAATTAGCCACTGATGTGGAGAGTGTCAGCCATGGCAGCCTGCAAAATCGAGCTGCTGTTGGTTCTTTGTTATCAGCTCCTGGTCAGGGCTGGACAGAATGTGATGGTCTGTGCTGTACACACTGAAGTGATCATTCTAAACATAGACAGAAGAGTGTTACAAACTGGGTTGTGAATATTGCTGCTTGGATCACTCCTGGTGTTGGCAGTGCCCTGTTCATTCTCATGTCTGCAAAGGGCCCTGCAGAAGAGAATGAGCCCTGGGAAAAAAGGAGGAATTGTAGCTAAAGCAGGTGGCCATGGGCAGCTTGAACCTTGAACTAAGCAGAGCTCTGCCCTTGAATCAGGAATGCAAACAACTCCAGGAAAGAAGATCTGTGAATAGCAAAGGAAGAAACAGAGAGACCTCCCCAGGCTACCAAAAGGGGAGAGAGGTGCCTGGACACCAAGCCTAAACCAATCACTTAAGTACAAAGGGCACATGGACACAGAAAGGAAAAGATCTAAGCCATGATGTGTATTAATCAAGTGGCCTCTGCTGCTGGCTGGTGCTTGAGCACATCTTGGGGTCATCCTTTTTCCTGGCTGCCAACACTGCACAGCCTTAGCTGTTGAGTTTTTCCAGTTCTCTGAGTCACTTCTTCCTGTTGTTTGTTTGGAGAACCTTGAGTTTTCCCTTCCATCAGCTAGCCAGGAGAAGTTCTCCTCACCTTTCACTGCCTGTTTTGGAATCTCTTGGTGTTGTCACAAGACATTGGTTTGGTCACCAGCTGTGTTCAGACTTTTCCCTTCACCTTCTGTGGCAGTTCAGGCTGGGTGCCTTCTATTCCTGCCACATAAGCTACACCTCCTGTGTCCAGAGGGTCCGACCCACTAAGGTGGACACAGGAAACAGCCTATTTCATACCCATAATATCCTGCACCCTCTAAATCCATCTGCAAAGTCCTTTTCTTCCTCCTTTTTCCCTCTCTGCTCCCATGGGAGATGCTCCCTATTGGGTAATGGTGGGGGAGTATCTCATGGCCAAGGGCTCTGGCAAGGCTGAGAGGCCAACAGGACCCAGGCCTTTGTGCCCTTGGCTCTGGCAGTTGCCTCTGCCCCCGAGGCCTGTGAGGAAAAACTTGGCTTTGAGCCTTTGAGGTTCCTCTATTTCAAGGGCAGTGGTCAGGGCTTGACCTTTCTGCTTCACAGACCAAAGGCAAGTTTTTCTGCCCTGTACTTTGCCTTTGTCTTCCTGCAATCCTGGCCTCTAACAAGCTGCTCTAAGGAGTCCCTGGGGAGCCTTTGTCAGTAACAAGCCTCAGTGAGGCCAATCAGTGCTTCAAGGGACTTTGGAGTTTTCTTCTGCCTTGGACTTGTTGAGAGGCTTCTTGGCAGTACCTAAGGATGATGTAATCAGCCCCAAATACTCCATGGGGCTCATTAAATACTGCTGAACCTCTCATTCTTGCCAAGGTTTCTGCAGCTAATTGGAGAGGTTTTTATTGCTCAAAGCATCTGATTTTTAAAGGTACATTTCATAAGTTTTCAGCAGGAGTTTTCTCTTTGCAAGCAAACTACAGCAAAACCTGACAAGGTCCTACCCTGCTCACTGCTCATCCTCACTGCCCACTGCCCCCAGCAGAGCCCTGAGCCACCAGTGAGGGACAGGATCTGCCTTGCCATGGGGTGGGGGTCAGAGCTTGGCCCTTTGGATCAATGAAACCCCTCCAGGTTTGCTCAGCAGCAGAGCCCTTGAGCTGCTTGTCCTGACCTGTCAGCACTGCCTCAGTTCTCTGCACTCACCACAGCCTGGAGATGCTTCAGTGCCTCCAGTGATGCTTCCCTTGCAGCCACTGTCTCCTGTTCTAACCAGCCCCTGGGGACCCTTTCCCAGTATGCTTCACTGGGACCCATTAAGAGTAGAAGAAACTTCAGAGTTTGAATCTGACTTTGACTTCTGGAGAGGTTTCATCAGCTTCCTCTCAGTCCCTGAGGTTTACAGGGCAACAAAAGCCAGCAGAGGAGTTATTAAAACACCTTGGGCTGGTCCTCTGCTGCCGTATTGGGCCAGACTCCTGTGCTGGAAGGAGCTGCTGGCAAGCAGGCAGCGCTGCAGGAGACATCTCTGGCCAGGAGCAGCTCCTCTGCACAGCACAGCAGGGCTGAGGACACTGCCAGAGGATCTCAGCGAGATGAGGAAGGCAGAGAGAGCTTGAAGCTGTCTAGGACTGGGAGGATGACTGAGAGCTCACTGGAGGAGAAGTCACTGCAGTCCCTGACACAGTGAGGCTGTGGGTGCAGGACACTGCAGCTGTAGCTCCTGGAGGCATCTCCATCTCAGCAGCTGATGCTCAGCTGAAGGCTCCTGGAGTGTGCACACAGAAGGAGGACCAAAGCCCTTCAGCTCCATCCTGTGAGCAGCAGTGAGCAGAGCTGGGGAAGGAGAAGCCTTCACCCCCAGCCCCTCTGCCTTTCTCTCTTCCCTTCACTCTCTCTGTAGCACTGCAGGCCTGCTCCCTGTTTCTCTTCCAACCTGGTGTATTGTATTATTGTATTATTGTATTATTGTATTCTCCACCTCCCCATGGGTGTGGTGGTTTTAGGCAATGCCTTTTAAATTTAGTTACAGATTTTGAGCAGAAAAGGAGAAACAAAATAAATAGGTCACTCTTGGGTGTGAAAAGGAAAAGATTCTTCTAAGCAAATTCATTGGATAAATATCTGGAATCAAAGGAGCTGTACCATAACAATTCTCTTTCTCCTCTTCTGATCTCAGCTGTTTTGCTTTGCTGGAGAGAGATCACCTGCTTTGGCTGCCCTTGGCTAAGTCTAACCCACTGCTTTTTTTCTCTCTCCACTCCTCCTTTCTCTCTTGGAACAGGGGTTAGAGGTTAGGGGCAGTGGAACAACTTCCCTGGTTTCTGATCAGGGGTTTCCGTGTTGTTAACTAATTGTAAATACCTGTCTAATATTGTCACTCCTGGATGTTTTGTACCTGTTCATTGCATTCCATTGCAGAGTGCAGCTCTTGCTTGTCAATACAGCTTCATTTGCTTCTGACTGAGCTGTTTGGCAAAGCTAATGCTTTGGGAAATTTCAACCCACCACAATGGGACTCTTGTTCCCTGGGATTGGGCTGTTGGTCACTTTCTGTTCTGACACCAGAGGAATCTTCATGGCAATTCTGGGTCCCTGCTGCATTTGAAGCTGTGATGAACTCTGCCATGGGTTGGTAGTGATGGGACTGAGCTGATCCATTCCTCATGCAGCTCAGGGACAGGGGTTACAATGAAGTTGAGAGAAGTGTGCCCTAACTTGTCACTGCCTTTCCCTCCTTGCACAGGTCTCCATGGCCACAGGCAGCAGATGGCCAACAGCAGCTCCATCACCCACTTCCTCCTCCTGCCATTCCAGGCACAAGGCAGCTGCAGCTCCTGCACTTCTGCCTCTTCCTGGCCATCTACCTGGCTGCCCTGCTGGGCAATGGCCTCATCATCACCACCATAGCCTGGGACCACCACCTCCACACCCCCATGTACTTCTTCCTCCTCAACCTCGCCCTCACTGACCTGGGTGCCATCTCCACCACTGTGCCAAAATCCATGGACAATTCCCTGAGGGACACCAGTGATATCTCCTACTTGGGATGTGCTGCTCAGCTATTTTTCTTTTTCTTTTTCATGTCAGCAGAGTATTTTCTCCTCACCACCATGTCCTACGATCGCTATGTTGCCATCTGCAGACCCTTGCACTATGAGACCCTCCTGAGCAGCAGAGTTTGTGTCCACATGGCAGCAGCTGTCTGGGGCTGTGGCTTTCTTATGCTCTGCTGCACACAGCCAATACATTTTCTCTGCCCCTCTGTCAAGGCAATGCTTTGTACCAGTTCTTCTGTGAAATCCCCCAGATCCTCAAGCTCTCCTGCTGCACCTCCTACCTCAGGGAGCTTTGGTTTATTGTGGCCAGTGTCTGTTTATCATTTGTCTGTTTTGTGTTGATTGTGGTGTCCTATGTGCAGATCTTCAGGGCAGTGCTGAGGATCCCCTCTCAGCAGGGACGCCACAAAGCCTTTGCCACCTGCCTCCCTCACCTGGCTGTGGTCTCCTGTTTGTCACCACTGCCATATTTGCCCACCTGAAACCTTCCTCCATCTCCATCCCATCACTGAATCTGGTGGTGTCAGTTCTGTACTCAGTGGTGCCTCCAGCAGTGAACCCTCTCATCTACAGCCTGAGGAACCAGGAGCTCAAGGCTGCCCTGAGCAACTGATCCCTGGATGCTTCAGAAGCAATAAACTCTTTGTCTTCTCCTGCAGAGCAGTTCTGATGTCACTCAATGCAGGCCCAGCCTGGCTGCTGGAGTTCTGGATGCTGCTGGGGCTGTTCCCCTTGGGAGAATGTTGTTCCCACACAAATGTCTTTCTTCAGACCATTTCTGGTTCAGTGTTGTCCTGTTGCTGTGACCTGAGGCTGCAGACATGAGGAGCTGTGTCCCTGGTGTTCAACACATAAAGGAGCCTGCAGGGACTTGTTTCTCTGAGTTCCTTCCTCCAAGGATTCTGTGGATGTGCAGGGCAGTGCCTGTGTGCAGAGGTGGAGGGGCAGAGTCCCAGCACAGCAGCAGTGCCAGGCAGCCCCACAGCTTGGGCTGTCCTCAGCTGCTCTTTCTGCCCTTCCACCCTCTCCTGCTGAGCCTCTGTGCTGGGGCAAGGCCTGAGTGCTCTGGCAGCTTGGGCACTGTGCTGCTGGGTGGCAGTGCTGGGACTGCAGGCAGGGAGAGTCCAGGGCTGCTTGTGGGACAGAGCTGTGCTGCAGAGCAGCACTGCCATCAGAACAGGAGGTCTCCCCATGCCTTCATGCCCTAACCCCCTCCCATTACAGACTGCACCTACTCAGCTTTCATATTGGATACCCTGACCCCCTTCCATTATAGTCTCAGTCCAAACATGCTTCCTTTAAACCCTCACAGTACAGATGTTGCCTCTTCTCAGTACAAACTGGATCATACTGTCCTCTCACACTGCAGCCTGGGTCACAGCCCAGCCCAGAATGTATTCCCTGGCTCCCTTCCCAGTGCTGAATGCATCCATCCCAGTACCAACTGCACACCCTCATGTCCTCCCAGTACAGCCTGGGCCCTGTCCCAGTCCAAACAGGATCCTTTTAATCCCTCCATATACACATTAGGCCTTGTCTCAATATATACTGGATACCTTTATCCCTTCCCCTTTCCAGTACAAGCTGCATTCTCTGGTCCATTCCGTACATTCTGGTCCCCACACAGTACAATCTGGATCCTTTTAATCCCTCCCTGTACAGACCTGGCCACTTCTCAGTACAAACTGCATCTCCTCAACCCTTCCCAGCTCTTATCCCAGTACAAACCGCATCGCTTTGCTATCTCCCATGTCCTGTGCCAGTACAAAGTTCATCCCTTGAACTCCTTCCCATCCCAGCTGCACCCAGCACAGCACAAAGTGGATATCCTGATCCCAGTGCAGGTCTGTCCTGATCCTGTAAAAATGGGATCCCATTGCCATATCCCAGTGCCCTCTGAGTCTCATCCCAGTACAAAGTGCATCTCCTGAAACCCTCTCTGCTCTGCTGGATACAGCCCTGGCTGGGTGACAGGGTCCAAAGAGTGGTGTCAGTGGAGTTGAATCCAGCTGGTGCAGGGCACAACTGGTGTTCCTCAGGGCTCAGAGTTGGGACCACTTGTGGTAGGGTGAGAAAGTTCCACACACACACACAAAGAAACCACAGCTAACTCAGTCGGAAAAGCAGATGAAAGATCTATTTACAGGCATAAATGGAATGCAATGAATATGTACACAAATATAAAATATTTATAATATATACAGAATAATCAGCAATGAACACAATGCAGAAAAGCTTTTCCCTCCAGCCAGCCAGGGGGGTTCCTGAACCCCCCACTCTCCCTCCCTACCTCCCTTTTTTCCCAAAAAGCGTTAGAGAGAGATTGAAAGGCAATGAAGGAGAAAAATTCTGTTAGCTCAAAGCGAATGCAAGAATTAGTTTTCTTATCTGGTTAGCTCTGTTAATTCAAGGTCGCTTCTGTCCGGCAAAGCTGTTGCTTCAGAGAGAGAGAAACAGGCCTGCATGAACAGAGGAAAAAAAAGTACAGACTGAACCCAGCCTGAACACACTCTGAACTGACAGAACCCAAACCCAAAGCTGCACTCCACCATCCAACAATGAAATTAGTTTAGACTATCTTGTTTTTGTTCAAATATCAAAAACATTCAGCCAGAGTGTTCAGCAACTGTCTCTTTCTTAAAGGCACAGCCTAAACCGCTCACAATCCACCTCTTCTAAACAATTTCATTGGCTGTTCATACTGTCCATCCAATCTAAAACAATATCTACAATTTGTAAGTAAAGTTCATAGTCCATTCCGGCTCTCCTCAGGTGTAGATGATTCAGAAGTCCAAGAAAAACAGAAAATGGAAAACAGTTTGTCTCTTCGCAGACCAAGCCAAGAAAAGGGGAAACAGGGAAACAGGGAAGCAGGGACTCTCAGTTGACTCAGGGCTCTCAGGGTTCTCAGGGTTCGTGCACCATGGATTCCTCATGGATTCTTCCTTTGGGCGCGATGTAGCTGTACAACACTCTGAAATTAAACTCTTTCAGCTAAAGTTAGATTTCTTTGTGGAATACACTGAATTTCACCATTCTCTTGCATTACCCAATAAGTGTGACCCGGACCTTCAGCTGAAACCACCCTCGGACAGGTTTAGCCTCTCCTGAGGGAGAAAATACCCAAACAGTTTGACCTAACAGATTCTTTTCTCTAACAACAGGAACTCTATCACCTTCTACTTTCTGGAGCAGATCTGAGTGTGCCGGTCCAGCTCGGTTCACTGAACCTCTACTATTTACCAGCCAGGTTGCTTGTGCTAAATGCTTTTCCCAGTTTTTCAAAGATCCACCCCCATGGCTTAAGAGTGGTCTTCAGCAAACCGTTGTAGTGTTCAATCTTCCTGCAGCTGGTGCTAGTAGGGGATGTGGAATATCCACTCAATGCCGTGCTCTTTGGCCCAGCTCTTTACAAGGTTGTTCTTGAAATGAGTTCCGTTGTCGGACTCAATCCTCTCTGGAGTTCCGTGTCTCCACAGGATTTGTCTCTCCAGACCAAGAATGGTGTTGTGTGCAGTTGCATGTGGAACTGGATAAGTTTCCAACCAGCCAGTGTTTGCTTCTACCATAGTAAGCACATACTGCTTACCAGAACGAGAACGTGGTAGAGTGATGTAGTCAATCTGCCAAGCTTCACCATACTTGTACTTGGACCATCTGTCACCATACCATAAGGGCTTAAGTCGCTTTGCCTGCTTAATAGCAGCACAAATGTCACAGTCATGGATGACTTGTGTGATAGCATCCATGGAAATGTCTATGGATCTGTCACGTGCCCACTGGTAGGTTGATCTCTGCCTTGATGTCCTGATGAATCGTGAGCCCACCGAGCTAAGAATATCTCACCTCGGTGTTTCCAGTCGAGATCAAGCTCAGAGTCCATGTCTACTTGAGAAACTCTTGCAGCTAGATCTGCTGATGGTTGTGTTGCTGTTCCTCAGTAGCTTTGCTCTTAGGGATGTGAGCATCAATGTGTCTCACCTTCACTGGAATTCTCTCGATTCGATCAGCAATGTCCTGCCACAGGTCAGCTGCCCAAATAGGCTTTCCTTTCTCTGCCAACCACTCTTCTTCCAGTCCTTTAGCCAACCCCACAGAGCATTGGCTACCATCCATGAGTCGGTGTAGAGATAAAGCTTTGGCCACCTCTCACGTTCAGCTACGTCGAGAGCTAGCTGGACAGCTTTTACCTCTGCGAACTGACTGGATTCTCCTTCTCCATCCTTTGCCTCTGCAACTCGGCGTGTTGGACTCCACACTGCAGACTTCCACCTTCGCTTGTTCCCGACCAGCCGACAGGAACCGTCTGTGAACAAAGCATACTTCTTTTCATCATCAGAAAGGTCATTGTAAGGAGGAGCTTCCTCAGCACGAGTTACTCTCTCCTCTGGAGGTTTAGTACAGTTGGTACCTCAGGCCAACTTGAGATCACCTCCACCAGACCAGGTCTTTCAAGATTTCCCATGTGAGCTCTCTGTGTTATCAGAGCCATCCACTTAGACCAGGTGGAATCTGTTGCATGATGTGGTGTGGGACCTTTGCCTTTGAACATCCAATTCAAGACTGGTAATCTGGGAGCTAAGAGAAGTTGTGATTCAGTTCCAATCACTTCGGAAGCTGCTTTTATCCTTCATAGGCAGCTAGAATCTCTTTCTCTGTTGGAGTATAATTAGCCTCTGAACCTCTGTAACCTCGACTCCAAAAACCAAGAGGTTGTCCACGTGTCTCACCTGGAGCTCTTTGCCACAAGCACCAGGTTGGACCATTGTCACTTGCAGCCATGTACAAAATGTTCTTAATGTCTGGACCATCTCGGACAGGTCCCAGACCCATTGCTTGAACCACCTCTTGCTTTATCTGGTCAAAAGCTGCTTGTTGTCAGGTCCCCAGTGGAAATTGTTTCTCTTTCGAGTCACATCATACAGAGGTTTCACAATCTGACTGTATCCAGGAATGTGCAGTCTCCACAATCCCACTCTCCCCAAGAAACGTAGAGTTCTTGCTTGTTCATGGGATTGGCCATGGTAGAGACTCTATTTACCACATCCACTGGAATGTGTCGGCGTCATCCTGCCACCGCACTCCCAGAAACTGGATCTCTCTGGTAGGTCCTTTCACCTTGTCTCGCTTGATGGCAAAACCTGCATTCAGAAGAATGTCAATGACTTTGTTACCTTTCTCGAAGACTTCCTCAGCAGTTTTACCCCAGACGATGATATCGTCGATGAACTGGATGTGTTCTGGAGCACCACCTTTCTCCAGAGCATTGTGGATCACCGCATGACAGATGCTGGAGCTGTGGATCCAGCCCATCGGCAATCTGTTGAAAGTGTACTGGATTCCTCTCCAGGTGAAAGCAAACTGAGGCCTGCATTCCTCTGCTATGGGAATAGAGAAGAAGGCATTAGCAATGTCTATGGTAGCATACCATTTGGCCTCTTTGGATTCCAGCTCATCCTGGAGTTCCATCATGTCTGGTACTGCTGCACTCATAGGTGGAGTTACTTCATTCAGGGCTCGGTAGTCGACTGTCAGACGCCAGTCTCCATTCTGCTTTCGCACAGGCCACACTGGACTGTTGAAAGGGGAATGAGTTTTGCTGATGACTTTCTGACTCTCCAACTGACGAATCAGATTCTGAATGGGCAACAAAGAGTCAGGGTTGGTTCTGTATTGTCTGTGATGCACAGTCTGAGAAGCAACTGGCAATTTAATGTCCTCAATCTTGTGTGTCCCACAACTGCAGATCATCAGAAAGCTCAGGTCTAACAGACAGCTTCAGTTTCTGTCCATCAATTTCTACAGATGCTACTCTCCAAAAGCCCATTTGTAACCTCTAGGGTCTTTGAAACGCCCTTCTTTCAGAAAATCAATTCCCAGAATACAAGGTGCGTCAGGTCCGGTCACAACTGTATGCTTCCTCCACTGTTTACCAGTTAAACTTATATCAACCTCCACCTTGGTAACTCTTGAGATCCACCAGTGACTCCCAGAATAGTTATAGCTTCTGATCCCTGATAATTTGATGGCATTATGGTGCACTGAGCCCCTGTGTCAACCAAGGCCCTGTACTTCTGAAATTGTGAAGTGCCAGGCCACTGGATGGACACATCCCAATAGATTCTGTTATCTCTGTTACCCCTCTCCTCCCCTGGAGGGAGGCAGGGCACCCCTAGTTATGGGGAACATGCCCACATGTGCAATGAGCACAGTGTGCAGTGTTAGAATGGAGCCACTGTTGGAGCTACTAGAGTTGTCCTGGGGGACTGCAGAAGTAACAGCTACCCTTCTGGTATTGCTACCTCGGGTTCTGCCACTTTGCAGTTCTCTCAGTCTCCTGAAAGAGATTAGCAGTTGGTGCCCATCCATCTGTTCATGTTCTCACCAAACTGATCACGCAGAGTATCCAAATACTTCCACGTGACTGCCTTGGTCGTCTGTTTTGGTTGGATCTGTTTTGGAATGCCCTGTTTGGAATGACATCCTTGGAGGACGCCTATTCCTCACAGAGGAAACCTGTATCCATCTGGAGGAAGAATTGGAATTATTCCTGTGTCAATTGGGAGATGGTATTTTTAAATTCATCCTTCAGCTCTTTCATGCAATTCTCAATTTTTCCAGACAGAGTTTCAATGGCTGAAACCAAAGAAACACGTGTCATGCTATCCTCCATTGTCTCATCTGATCAGTGAATTGGCCAACCATTAGGAGAAGCTCCGCCATAGTTTCTTGCCACAATCCTGCTTGCCAGAATATTTGCATAATTAGGAGGAGCAAGTTTGATGAGCTTTTTAGCAAGACCAGTTCCTACAGGAATTTCATCAGGATTCAGAGTTCATGGTCACCATAGAGTACCTCTCTAACAGCAAATTCTCTCAGACGCTTAATTCCTTCTCTATGGTAGTCCAGGGCTTAGGATTCCATGGGAGATCATCTCGGGAAGGATATCTCATGAGGGTTGCCATTAAAGGCGTATCCACAGAGTGACCTACCGAGAGTCTGCCTAGATGTCTATCTATTCCATTGTCCTTTGAGAGAGTTCCTAGTTGAGCTGCTGACTTGTCTCCAACCATTAGAGCTGGAGCCCTGTATCGTAGCATCTACCAAGCCAAGCTAGGGATGGCCCTTATCTGCTCTGATTAATCTTTACGCACATTCCTTAGTTCTCTTCCTTGGTGAAGAACAGTCAAGATGTCATCTGACTCCTCCTCTTCCTCCTCTTCCTGAACTTGTTGTCCATTAATCTCATTGTCACTCTCCTAAGAATCTCTTTTAAGGTCAGGAGTACCACTCTTGTTGTCCTGCTATCAGCAATTTGCCCTGCATTTCCATCCAGTGATGTTCTCAATAACTCAGCTATATCTCTAAGACAAATCTTCTCCTCCTCCTCAGCAGGGTCTCTTAAAGCAGAAGGTCCCTCACCAGCATCAGCATCTGAATCAGCTTTGGTCTTTCCACCTCTCGTCTTTAAAAAAGCTACCTGCTTAACTGGAGCTGTGGTTTGATTTACAGCTGGCTTAACAGAAGCTGACAGGTTTTGAGACGGATCAGCTGCTGTGGAGGACACTTCCGGTCCTGCGACAAAGAAGAAGGAGGAACTGGCTTGCCGCATTAATGGCTGCGAGGAGGACGGGGAGCCACCATGGTAGGCGCTGCCGCTGCGCTGGCTGATTGCCAGAACCACCAACAGCACCGTTCAGAGCAGCCTTTCGATGAAATTTTTAGCTTTATCTTTAACTGATACAGATCCTCTATTCTCTCATCACTAGATATTTCTGGGGTCGAGTTAGAGCTGTTCTTTCTCCTCTTGGGTCTACGCCTAATTACAAAACAGGTCTTAGAAACTTTCTTCTTCCGGTACAGAGCATATAAACAAGTACGCAGCTTATCACCAACAGCAGGATTGCAACACATAAATAAATCACCTTCGGATCCCAGCCATCACTTAAAACTACTCTTTCACCTACTGGGATCTTAAACTCCTTTATCTCTATGGGCAGAGTAGTCGAGGTCACATTCCCGTATCTATTAAGCCAAAAGAATCCCAGGCACGGTCATAGAGAAGCTGAATCTTATACTTAAACCATAAATACAATTTATACATCAAGTATTCTGCTTAAGCGATCGAAATCAAGCCTAGGACATGCTATAGACAAGGAACCCGAAAAATTGAAAAAAACAGACGCTCTAAACTCCAAAACACTTTCATCTTTGCAAAATCCGACCTGAGCAGACAATAAATCAAGCAACTTTTGCTCTGCTTCTGGACAGCAACTATCCACAAGCCGCGCTGTTGGCCGCCAATTGAAATATGTGGGGGGTGAGAAAGTTCCCTCCCACACACACAGGGAAAGAAACCACAGCTAGCTCAGTCGGAAAAGCAAATGAAAGCTCTATTTACAGGCATAAATGGAATGCAAGAAATATATACACAAATATACAATATTTACAATCATTACAGAGAAAAAATACAACATGAACAACAAGGCAGAAAAACCTTTTCCTCCAGCCGGCCAGGGGGGTTCCCTGAACCCCCATCTCTCTCCCTCCCCACCTCCCCTTTTTTCCCAAAAAGGGTTAGAGAGAGAGAGAAAGGCAATTAAGGAAGGAAAAATGCTGTTAGCTCAGAAAGTGCATGCAGAATTGTGTTCCTTATCTGGTTGCTGTTAACTCAAGGCCGTTCCTGCTTCAGAAAGAGAGAAGCACAGACTAGCACCCAGCCTGAACCCAGACCCAGACACAGACTGAACCACACAGAACCCAAACTCAGCAAATTGCACCCCACAATCACCAATGAAATTAGTTTAGACTATCTTTTTTTGTTCAAATATCAAAAACATTCAGCCAGAGTGTTCAGCAACTGTCTCTTTCTTAAAGGCATAGATAAACCGGTCATCACAAAGGGTCACCCCTAAGCCATATCCCAAGC
>JAAWVA010000657.1:0-19599 GCA_015227895.2 Colaptes auratus | reverse complement strand
TTAATTGTATTCTATTCTAATAAATGCTACACTTAGTTTTACTTCAGATTATGTTCAGACCTGGACATAAAGGTGTCCTGGTTTGAGGCTGGACAGATTGTCTATTGCCCTGAGAGGGACAAAAGAATGACACTCGCACAAATGGATTGCAAACTGATGGAAAGTTTAAATGTAAAAGCATTTGTTTTTTTTACAGAAATTGCAAAGCATAGAGACAAAGATATCCCAAAGTGTACAGCACCCCTTACAGCACACCCAAAGGCCTCCCAACACTTCCCTTCTCCCCACCTGAGGGTGCACCAAATAACTCCCAGGTCTCTTTCTTCCCTGCCACACCCCCAGACTAGTCCTAGCTGGCCAGGTCTTGGTGCCATGGTTTAGTTGATTAGATAGTGTTGGGTGATAGGTTGGACTCTATGATCTCAAAGGTCTTTTTTCCAAGCTGGTTAATTTCTATTCTATTCTATTCTATTTCTATTCTATTCTATCTATTCTATTCTATTCTATTCTATTCTACTCTACTCTACTCTACTCTATTCTATTCTATTCTATTCTATTCTATTCTATTCTATTCTATTCTATTCCAGCTGGTCACTAATATCGAGAGCAATTCTATGAGGCCTTGAGATACTCTCCCCACTGTTATCTGATATGAGCAGAAAGGGAAGAAAGAGGAAGAGAATGACTTTGCAGATGGATTTATAGAGTGCAGGATTTATGGGTATGAAATACACTCTTTCCTGTGTCCACCTTACTGGGCTGCACACTCGAAACACTGGAGGTGAAACTTATGTGGCAGTAACAGGAGGCTCCCAGCCTAAATTGCCACAGCTGGGTACTGCCCTTTTCCATGAGGACACGACTGCTCCCTGATAAGCTCTGGAAGTTTCCAACACCCACAGAAGTCACTCCACTTTGCAGGATCAGTACGAAAACAGTATTATCTTGAGTGCGCTGCAGGCAGGCTTTACCAGGGTGCTGATACAACTCTGGAACATCAACTGCCTTGAGTTCCCGTAGGAAATGGGTAGCAATTCCCTTTGGCACTTTTGAAAATCCAGATCCTAAGGCTAAAATTCATGTGTTTTGTTGTTTTGGGTTTTTTCCCCCCCCTCATTTTAAGTTTGAGATATCAATAAAATGAGATTAGTGCAATATCAATAAAATGAGATTAGTGAGATATCAATAAAATGAGATTAGTCATGGTTTAGTAAAGGATGGTTATAAAACATTTCTCTGTAAGAAATAGATACTGCTCTTAAAATGGCCACATAACTGATCATACACATCTGATTAATCTGAATTTTTGCTAGAATGCTGAAGTTTCTCTAGTAATTCAGGTGTTTTTTTCTCTTTTTTTTCCTGTAACATCTCTATGACACTGATTACTAAGCACATAAACACATTAATCAAGAGTTTACACAGTCTGTACTCTTTAAGTACCTGCCTCTAAAGTTGTTAAAGGAAATGAAGTGACTGTGAGTTTGTGGTCATGCTTCGCTTCAAAAATTGCAGAATAATGCCCTGAGATGTGTTTTGGACAGTCCATTGAAATGTCAAGGGACAGGCCTGACACCCCATTTTCTCAGTTTTAAATTGTACATGGGACCACTGACAGTAGGTGGTATTGTTTCTAAGGTGCAGTTGCTGCAGTCACAAAGCAATTCAGAGGGAATGTGCTCTTCAGGAAGAGGCAAATAATAGTGTGTCAGAACATAAGAGTCCTCTTTAGTTCTCTTTAGCCAAGGACCATAGACACTAAAAAGACAGTGGCACAACATTAAAATAATATTGAAGGTCTAAGATTAAACTGAAAAGAAAGCAAGAAGAGAAAGAAAAAACAACCCACAAAACCAGCACAGAGATTTTTAAAGAGGAAGAAGAATGGCACTCCAGCCTTAATTAATCTGAAAATAACCCATCTGTACATGGGTTCATGAGAAGTTTAATTTTAAACATATGCTAACTGAATCAGATGAAACTAAATGTAAATATATTTTATTTTATTTTGCTTAGAAAGAATGAAAATCATTTACAGTGGAATATTGAAAAACAAGCTTTGAAATGCTGCTTCCTAACAAATTATTATGTCTTCCTGTAGAACATTTCCTTTTGTCTCATAGCTTGTTTTCTTACTCTAATTTATTTCAGGTTTTATTAATAAGTGTTTACCCTAATAGTGTATATTTAAGTGACTATATTAAAACCACTCTGTTACATATAATGCTGCAGTGCAAACTATATCTCTTTACCAAGAATATATAGTTGCTTGATTGTTGTTGTTTTTTTTTCCCCTTCAAAGTTTTTAAATGCAATTAGGCATGATGGATGATACTTTGGTGTTTTGTTTTTTTAATATGAGCCTTTGAAAACAGCCTGAACTGCTAAGCTGCATAGTTTACAAACAAGAAATGCTGCTGAAATAGAAATATATAGTTGTTACCCATCTGCAGCAATCCTACTGTCACCAATTTTCCTTTTATCTCCAGTGTCTGAACGTGGAGAGGAATGCTAAGTACCTACCTCTGATGCAGTAAGATAAGGAGAGCTGCAATTCTGCCTTTATGCTGTAGACACTGAAACCAGACCCTCCTTTTCTTAGGCTTGTGTGCAGATAGAAACTGTCTGAATGTGCCAGTTTGCCCTGGAAAAAATCATGGGAGTGCTAAGTTTTTAAATGAAGAGAAAACTGCTCAGAACAGCTTAAGCATGTAGAACTGTCTTGGTGGGATTCAGGTGTCTAACCATGAGTTCCTAACATTACCTTGAGTCTGCAGCATCCCAAAATATTTGAGACCTCCTTGCAAGATCAGCATGTGTGATACACAGGTATGTGCCTTGGTGAAGCTGCAGATGAAGACCATGCAGGCCTTCTCTTTTTTTAGTCTTTTCAGGGTACTACCCCCACACTGGCAGCACTTCCCTCTTGCTTTTACCTGTGATAGATCTAGATTTCTTTGGGTTTGATCCCTGGTCCTTTTATTTGGCATATAGAGTAAGCTTACCCAGAAATTCATCAGTGTTATCTGGTAACAAGTGATAAAACAACCAGTCTGCAAAAAAAAAAACCACCAGAAAGGTAAATAAAAGAAAACATGGCAGAAAAACTACATGGCAAAAATTGCTGGGCATACATATGGGAGCAGAAATAAAATATCTGTATAGAGAGGGGCCTAGAAAGGCCATTTAAATTGATTGTTAGAAATTGTTATTGAACTAACCTTAACCCTCAACACTCCTGAAATCTCTCACCCCATCTCTCTCCTTCCTTGAACTGAACTGAGATTGCCGTGCTGAATTGACTGAGTGACCTTGCTGAGAATTTTGCCAGAGCACCTTACTATTATCTTCATTGTTAAATAGGTTTGGCTGCCCCCTGGATTCTGAAAGTTCTGTCTTCTCCTCTAACTTTACTGAGCAGATATGGAGTGTGTTATTTTTAAAGACTATCTTCACTTTCCATGCTTTGGTTCACATAATGGAGTGCCCTCACAGACCATGAAATGGATTTCTTTCTCATGAAATTAAGCCAAAAGCTGTGCTTCAAAATTTGGCCCAAACTAGGTGGAAGAATCCTGCAGCACAGACCATCCTGGCTGATTTGCTTTACAGATCTGTGCCCACTGCACTATGCTGCTTGTTAGTAACAATGCAACTGTGCTGGTTTCTCAGACTCCAATGCCTTGGGCAGTGTGGTTGTATTCAGGTAGGTGTCAGAGAATCACAGAATGGTTAAGGTTTAACAGACCTCTGAGGGTCATCTGGTCCAACCTCCTCTGAGGAAGCAAGGCCACCCAGAGCCAGTCACCATATACAGATTCATCTGCATTGGGTTAGTGTCCCAGGTGCTGGAGACATCTACAATCTGCATCTTCTTAAGGGTTGTCTTCTCATAAGTCAGAGTCACAGTGTGTATTAGTGTTCTGCGAGAGACTGCATGAGCTGTGTGGTTGTGGTAACACAGCTTATACATGTGATCTCATCAAAGTTATCTGCTTTATTTCCTCAGTCTTGTCCACACATGGCTTGTCAGTCATGTGCTGTCCTGCCTCCTTAACAGCCCCAAGGAAATGCCTGGTACTTAATTTGTTTATACCCTATAAAAGATGGAAAAGGAATGGGGAGCACAGTGCATGAAAATCCATTTTCACTGCTTGCATATCCAAACTAATTTATGGGCAGATGTCCCAAATGTCTATAAATGTCTCATCCTCATGTTCCTGCTCTTGAGAGAAGATAGTATTGTCAGACAGAAAGTCTCTGCATCTATAAGTAAATATTTCTCAAGAACCTGAGGTGCAAAGATGGCAGTATGAAGGCTGGGCATATCTGCACAGTCAGATGGTGAGGGCTGAGGTTTATTAGCTCCAGAATACTCAGGGGTGGGACAGATCATGCATGTGACTGTTTCCTCCTCATGCAAAAGACTGCTTAACCAGTACAAGAACTAGTCACTTCACATTTAACTGCACATTGACACAGAGTTCATGCTGCACATCTATGCAGTGACTCATTAAAATGTTTCATACTCAGGTGGATTTATCTTTGTGCTGAATTGTCTTTAACATCTGAAGCAAGGTGGGAAAAGGGAGTAGCTACAGCCCAAGAGAGTTCTTTCAGACACAAGATGTTAAACTGCTTTTTGATCAGCTGCTTGCAGAAATGTACATTAAACTGTAAACCGTGGTTCTTCTTGTAACCAGCTAATGATCCTATCAGTCGCAGACTAATTGCCTCAACCTCGTTCTAAATTCTAGTGCACTGAAAAAGCCAAAGTCACATTCTGATCCTGTTAATCACACTCAGCTTTGAAGAGTACATAGTGGTTCTGCCTTAATTCAGCTTCTCTCCCTGGTAATTTGTTTGATTGCCTGTTACTTGCAATCTGCCCTAAAAGAAAAAATGTGTTCTGTGTCCTGATGAGAAGCTAGGACTTTTGTTTAAGCTATTGTAATGCAGATGTTTTACCTATGATTTGGAGCAAATTCTTCCCACCTCAATAGGAAGAATGTAAAGCTACCTTTTGTAGAAGGTCATAAATCTAAAAACAGAGTAAAATTTGTGTTTCTTTAATGCTATGTTAATAGCAATCTTTACTGCCTGAAAGCTTCTAATCAGCTTATGAACAAATAAGTACGTAAGATACTAAAGTATGAGAAGGAGATGCTAGTACTATATATTTTTATTCTTTTCCTCCATCCCCAACAGTATGTATTGCCAGTGTTGTCAAGGCCTTAAAGAGAGTCTGTCTGTTCATTATTTATCTTTTTTCTTCTTTTTTTTTTTCTTTAATACATTGCATTCAGACACAAAGACATATATATTCTACATAGGGCTATGTAAGTCTTCAAGAAAAAGACTGAACATATGCCAAATTGCCTTTCATCTTCCCACATCATTTTTCTGAATAAAGAGTACAAGGCCACTGGATATGTCCTATAAGCACAAAAAAATTGTTACTAGGACATTTTTATGGACATTGGATCTATGTGGTAATAAAGATTTACTGTGATTTTAGCTTTGAAATCCCCTGAATCTTAATGAGAATTTCTTTCCCCCTGTTCTGAATTTCAATGAGAAGCACTAAGTGCCATGGCCACGTTAAATATTTGTGAAATCCTTTTAGATGGCTTTCAACATTTTAAAAATCAACAACTGATTTTATGGAGACAATTTTTTTTTTAAGTTAACGGGAGAGACATTAACTTTTAGGGTAAGAATCATTCTCTGCTTAAAAAAAATTAAAATAATTACACTTGTGAAAAAGTTAATGTCAAATTTATTTATAAAGAGAATCTGAAGCTGACTCTGAAATATTTAGTTCAAATGTTGCCTGAAAGTGTGCACTAATTAGTGATTCCTTACCAGATCAGCTTGTTTGAAAAACAGGCTATTCATTTAGACTCCAAAATATTTGGAAGCAAGGTCTGGAGACCTGGTGTTTATTAATTCATGAAAGACTCATACTAATTAGCAGTGTTCTTTCTCAGAGGCTTACTTAGGCTATGGAAGTAAGACTCCTTACATGCCTTACAAAAGAAAGAAGTTCCTTCAAGCAGTCCATGGGAGCACTGAAAGCAGACTCCCGTTCTGAGGCACCATCGATTGAGTCTCTCTCTCCCTCTCCTTCAAAGGGAGTCTTGCCTCCCAAGGATACTTCCCTCATATTCTGAGGAGCTCCTCTAAGTAAAATTGCTGCTATCAGATGACAGTAAATTGGCTCATTCTGGTAGAAGCAAAGCTCTTGAACCATCTGCAGACAATTACATATTACACTTCTGATGTATTATCACAGTATTGAAGCTTTCAAGTTACTCCTTTTTTTTCTGTTTGTTTTAAAGGATTCACTACTCATCATTTGTTACCTGAGTTTAAATGTTCTGGCAGTGGTCTCCAGTCTTTTTTGCGTGATTGCTCCAAGGAGTCATTTTTCCTCATCTTTTCTTTCAAATCTGCTCATATTTTAACCTTTCTTGTAACGTTAATCTTTCGAAGGCATCAGCTTTGACTACCTGACTTATAAATGTGTGTTTATTTTCTTTTCTTCTCATGATATAATTTCTCATGCTTTGTAACATACCTTTTCTTCTGTTTTGTCCCACATTCCAGTCAAAATCTTGTTTGCAGAGGGGATCTCAGCTTCTCAAGATTGCAAGACTGGATCTTCAGCATTTGATCAGCCAGAGATTGTCTATTTCTTCAGCTTCTTGTTTCTAATCTTTGCAGTAAATACATAGCACTCATCTTCTCATGAGTTCAGCACTCCCTTTGTTTTACTATAATATTTTTACTATTAGTCTCTCTTGCCTGACTTAACAGACAATATTAAAAATGTTGGCTGCTCCACTGCCATTTATTGCCTGAAATAAATCTACCTTTTTTCTTCTTTTTTTTCTTTTTACTGGCTTCCCACTTTGCTGGAGGACACAGAATAAACCTTTGCTTTTGCTATCATATCTCAAAAAAATGTCAGTTTTAACAGGAAATTTACTTACTCCTCATTTCTTCCTCCAAAAATACATTATTAGGTCAATTTACTTTTGTTATTTTCTTCTGTTCCTTCAACATTTCAGTCCAAGGCATGCGGCCTGAATCTGTTATATTCAGTCTTGAGTTTGAGTTCAAAAGAATGATCACAGATGCACTGACCCACGTGAAAGCCACTTGAAAACTCAGATTTTATTAGGCTTTGGGATTCCTGCCTTTCATTTTTAAATCTTTTGCTAAGATTATAAAATAAAGAATTTAAAAAAAAAAATAAATCAAGGAGTGAAAAAGTCAGAGCTTTGGAGGTACAAAAATGAAATAACAGCTTAAAAAGAGAAGAAACCTTCAGCATGAAAAGAGTGATAGCAAATATTGTAACAGATTTAGTAAAGCACAGACATTGTTGTTGGAGAGAAAATGGAAAGGCACTTGGGGAACCAGCCTCTGGCATATTGTGTCCTGATAATTAAGAGTACATGGAAGCTTTTTTTTTCTGGCTAGAAATTATTTGCAGTGGAGACTGCTGTTTTTTTGGGACCATGTATGATACCAGGAAAAATGGCTTAAAAAATCATCCCTCTTGCAATGTTAGGTGGTATAAACCGTAAGTACCAAGCAAAAACAGAAGACTTGGAACTTGAAGAAGGGAAGTTCTTGTCTATGGTGTCAGCATGATGCAAAGCAGTGCAAATCCACCACTTAGACTGAGTCCTCTATGCACTATGGGGCTTCTTAACAACTCTGGGGGTTCTGCCTGCACCCAGGAACTGTGTGCAAACAAGATGTGTCATGCTGTACTGTTTTGTTTTGATGCAGTGCAAAGTCAGACTGCAAACAGAAACTGTTCTAATTAAGTCCTTATGTGTCTTGTTTTATTTTTGGTTTGTTTTGTTTAGGTTGACCTGCTTGTCCCTACAAAGATCACTGGTATCATTACCCAAGGAGCTAAAGATTTTGGTCATGTCCAGTTTGTGGGGTCCTACAAGCTTGCTTACAGTAATGATGGAGAGCACTGGATCATATACCAAGATGAAAAACAAAAGAAGGATAAGGTAAAGCAAAGAGAAAATTAGTATTTCAGTTGCGTTTACAGAGGACTACATCTGTAGTAACTCCAGCACTGGAAGCCTGTAGGTTATTGCATGCTGCCTGCTTTATAGGGTTCCATATGCATAGAATCCCACAGATAAAAGTCAAGGTTAATAAAAAAACAGTCATATAACACAATGACATTCACAGTGAAGCAATATCACACCTATAAGTGCAATGCACCTGATTTAACGTGATTAAATGTGGGACATAAAACTTTACAGTTCCCCATTTATTGGAATTATTTCTTCCTTAAACTTTAGAAGTGAAGGTATATAAATAGCAGTTTATTTGTATATTTAAAAAACAGCCTCTCAGTGTGTATTTTGATAAGCATGCACTATTTTCTGTAATTTTCTGTAAAGCACTGCTTTATGGTGTACAACATCACCCAAACATTTTGGACTTTTTTTTTTTCTCTCTTTCTTTTCTGGAAATTAATCACTATGGTTTCAAATGCCTAGTGGAAAGATTACATTTTTTATTACACTATTAAATGAATACAAAACATGAAAAGTTTCATAACTTCCGTTCAAAGCGTTTAATGAAAGGCGTTGAGAATTTAGGTTTGCTCACTGATTTACCTGAGGAGTGTAACTTCTCCCTTCTTGTTTTCATTATCCTCTTTCTTTAGGGTGTATAACACTTTTACACTGCAAATTCCTGAATTCATAATGATATCTGTTTAAGAAAGAGATTACAGCATATGCATTGCTGAAGGGGAATATTAATCAAGCTGACAAAATGTCAATTATTTATTAAGTATCTTAGTGGGATTATATCTGATTGAAGCCAAGTTTGCACTAACTAAAATACCATACATCTGATGTATCTGGTAATCCATGTCTCAGATCTGATGTTTTTAACATTCAGAGCAATATATTTTCCCCTTGTGCGTATTTTTCCTTGAACAAACAAAAATCCTTCAGTAAAAACATGAATACCCTCCATTTAGGTCAACAGGATTCATTCTTTTTTTCTAAGCAATGAGAAAGCTATGGATATCTATCGATACATGTTGTGTGATTATAGATAGATCTGTTGATGAGGGGTTAGACCTGTATAAGCCATGGCACCAAGCACCCTATCAAGTCTCCTCCTGAACACCTCCAGTGATGGTGACTCCACCACCTGCACGGGCAGACCATTCCAATGGGCAATCACTCTCTCTATGAAGAATTTCTTCCAAAACATCCAGTCTAAACATCCCCTGGCACAACTTGAGACTGCGTCCTCTTGTTCTGGTGCTGGTTGCCTGCAAGAAGAGACCAACCCCCACCTGGCTACAACCTCCCTCCAGGTAGTTGTAGACAGCAGTAAGATCTCCACTGAGCCTCCTCTTCTCCAGGCTAAGCAACCCCAGCTCCCTCAGCCTCTCCTCACTGGGCTTGTGCTCCAAACCCCTCACCAGCTTTGTTGCCCTTCTCTGGACACGTTCCAGCAACTCAACATCTTTCCTAAACTGAGGGGCCCTGAACTGGACACAGCACTCAAGGTGTGGCCTAACCAGTGCCTCTTAAATCTCACAGCTTTTAAATGATTGTTCAAATGTACCCACATTTACAAGGAGAGGCTGTCCTAAGTTACTGGATTAAAGCTGTGCATGTGTGTCTGCATAGACATGTAAAATTGTAAGATTATCATTCAAGTTGATGCTGTGAAGTCTCACTCTTAAATCCAAAGTGGAGTTTTCTGTGGTTTTATCCTGCCCTGAGAATTTTCCCCTATCAAATTCTAAAGGATATTAGATAGGGAAAACAAAATCTGTTGTTTTGGCCATCCAACTGAGAAAGTCTTGGCACCAATGATTATGGATGTGTTTAGTATAACCTGTTGTCAGATAAAAATTGGAAACAAACAGCTCACCTTTTGTAGAGGTATCATAAATGTATTCAATGTAAATGACAGATAGTCACTTCAGTACTTTGCATTCATCCCATTTTAAATCGCTGGCATTTAAAAACAAAAGCAGAAGATCCACTGCGAAAATGTTGTCTGCAAGTCAAACTTCCATTAATGAACTGTTACATTCCATTTTGTTGAAAAATAAGACATGCCTTACAGCCTCCAGTGGGAAACAGAGTAACAGTCACAAGCAAATCTAAAAGAAAATGCACTCACTTAACAGCAATGTTCTAGTCTACCCTTGTTTATAACATTTGCCAAGGCAGTTAAATTCTGTTTTGCTTTCTTCATCAGATGGATTGTTAATTACTATATGCATATTCTGTTGGGAACAATGGAAAATTCTTAATCATCGTCTTATTAAAACATCTCACACATCCCATATTAATTAGCATCCCTAAGAATAAAATAGATGCATGTTATTATGGTTCTTTAACAAATCAAGAGCAATTAAAGCAGAAAGTGATCAAATACACTTAGCTGGAAATGACAATTTTCAACTTCTTAATTTAATTTTGTACAAAGTAAACAAACAAGATCACTTATATGAGCCTAGACACCCATCCAAAATATCTTTACTTTTAATTTGTTTTGTTTTTTTTCCATATGACAAATGTCTAGAAGAGTCAAAAGCCAGATGGCAGAATCTGACATTCCACAAATGCTAGCCGTCAGTCAGTGAACTTGGTAAACTGTATAGGAGGTAGGACTGGAAAGGATTTCAAGAGTGCACTTTTACAAGTACCTCTTGACTTGTGAGGAATCTATGCTCCTCTTCTTCCATCTCTGCTGTTTTCTCAGCAGAAAACAGGATTCAACAAGTTCTAAGTTCCTCCCTAGGAGCAGGTGCCAACAGTTCAAGGCTTAATTTATTCACCTCATACAATCTGCACCATTCACCATCAGATTATTATTTAATATATTCATACAAACAGCCAGTGATAAAAGTGTCCAAGCAGAAAGGGACCTGGGGGTACTGGTTGATGATAGGCTGAACACACCTGCAGTGTCCCCAGGTGGCCAAGAAGGCCAATGGCATCCTGGCCTGCATCAGAAACAGTATGGCCAGCAGGAGCAGGGAGGTCATTCTGCCCCTGTACACAGCACTAATTAGGCCACACCTTGAGTCCTGTGTCCAGCTCTGGGCCCCTCAGTTTAGGAAAGATGGTGAGTTGCTGGAACATGTCCAGAGAAGGGCAACAAAGCTGGTGAGGGGTTTGGAAGACAAGCCCTAAGAGGAGAGGCTGTGGTAGCTGTGGCTGCTTAGCCTGGAGAAGAGGAGGCTCAGGGGAGACCTTATTGCTGTCTACAACTACCTGAAGGGAGGTTGTAGCAATACACTCACCCTGGCTTCAGAAGACACAAGTCCCTGATTTTATCTTCATCTTTTCAGGCAGCTTTTTTTGGCTGAAGTATGTTAATCTATTTTTTTTCTCAGCTTCTACAGGAATAATAATTAATCTTGTTCTTTCAGTCTTTCCTCAAAAGATGATTTCTCAGTCTCAGATCATCTTTTGTGTTGTGGTTGGACCAGCTTGTTCTGAAGTGTGTTCTCCCAGATGTCATTGTGTTGCAATCTTTAGCACAGAATTACTGCTTCTCATCAGTCCCCCTATCAGATCTGTGACACTGGTTGTGACTTCCTAATAATTGTTAAATTGCACCATTGGTGTTCTGGGCATTTCTCTAATTTGCCAAGAGCACTCTGAATTTTGATCCTACCTTCCAAAAGGGGCAGAACTTGGCCACATCTGCACTTTTAATAAGCAAATCTATTTTCATTGTCAATTTAACTACCGAGAATACTTAAACTGAATTCAGAGTCATGGAGTATCACCCAATAAAATCTTCCAGTCTGACACCAAAATTTCCATTATCATGCCAGTTAGGTATGAGTGCTCTGATGGGATTTTCCCACTGCAGATGTATAGCACCAGAAATACTGGTCACACAAAAATGAAAGGACAGGGGAGCTGGTGAAGGATCTGGAGAACAAGTCTTGTGAGGAGTGTCTGGGGAAGATGATTGTTTAATCAGGAGAAAAGGAGACTCAGAGGAGACCTTCTTGCTATCTGCCTCTGAAAGGTAGTTACAAGTAATAGAATGAGAGGAAATGGCCTCAAGCTGTGCCAGGGGAGGTTTAGATTGAATGTGAGGGAAAATTACCAAAAGAGTGGTCAGGCTTTGGAACAGGGAGGTGCTGTCCCTCCTGCCCAGGGAAGTGGTGAAGTCACTGCTCCTGGAGGTATTCAAAAAACATGTAGACATGGCACTTTGGGACATGGTTGAATGGCCATGGTGGTGTTGGGTTGACGGTTGGAATCAATGATCTTAAAGGTCTTTTCAAACAAAGATGATTCTATGATTCAAAATAGAAAATAAAAACAGCTGAAGAAAAAGCATGCTGCACCTCATCCATGGGGAGCAGGAGAGAAATGGCATTATTGATCCTGTGTGATAATAACATCTTTGCTCAAGTTCCACACAATTTCCTTAGCTTAAGATGCAAGATTTTGCCCCAAATACAATAACACCATAGAAGCAACCACATTTTCACAGCAAAGTGAAACTTCTCTTAAATGTTTCTATTGTCCTTTGGAGACACAGAAGGAAGATAAAACATAAATAGAGGCAGCTATCAAGAGCAGCAAGCATAACACATGCATTGTTCATTCTACTTATTAACTGAACATCTTGGTTTATTCTATGAAGGATGGAGTATATAGATTTCTTATTTCCTCTGCAGACAACTGACTCATCCTATACTCATCCTGTGATGCTGGAACTATCATTAAAAGTATCTTTTAAAGCCCTAACAAGAATATGTCCTTTTACATTCTCAAGGATAAAAAGACTGTCTCAGACACAGGAATTATGAAGGTATTGGTAGGATGGTAATAGCAGTTTGTGGATTAATATTGCAGCTTTACAACACACTGAAGTAACAATTCTGTCTGGTGCTGAATATCTCATTGTTCAGCAGTTTACAGGATGAGTCCCTGTGTTCAAGCAGATCTCAGTGAATTCTTGAAGCTATGCAGCTCTGCATCTTCCTCCTTTGTGAAGTTATTTCACAAAGGAAAAAAAATATTAGCATCATGCATTCCTGCACTCTGTGCAGCCTGTATCATTGATCGATCTGCAACAAATTAGTTGTTTCCCACAGAAGGAAGTGTGTTGCTCAGCACTATTTCAAATGGAGGAGCTGTTCCAAGAACAGTGGCTCCTGCAGCTCCTCTTTGCCTTCTGCTGTTTTAATGGCCAGTCATTTGAGGTCATGTCTGTGCTGAACTTCTATGAGAGCAGATGAAAAGTCACTGGAGTTAAAGAAGCATGTGTCTACAAAATGAAGCCTTTCTCATTCATTTTAAGCAGTTTGAATGAGTTGCCTGGAAAATATGAAAGCTTTTCCTGTTGTCTTCAAGAATCAAAAAAAATTACTTTGCAAGCTGGCAAGAAGGGAGAAAAAAACTTTAGAAAAAAGACCAGAGCTAATAGCTATCTTGTTTTTCTCAACTAGAGGTCAGTAGCTCACTATACCTCCAAAGCTAAGGACACTCCAGCCAAATTTGACCTTTTTTCTTTTTTTTATCAGATTCCATATGTGATTCATAAATTGCACAGCCTTCTGTAGATAACTCAATGCCAGCTACAATATCCAATGCTATTTTAGAGGCTGTGTTTTAAAATAAGGCAAGAACATTTGAAAGTAGCCTAATGGAGTCCAGCATTCTATAGCACTGTTAGTCATTATTTACCATCAGCAGTGTAATTAACTGCAGGTAGACAATGTCCAGTATGCAAATGACCACTGGAATTTTGCACAAAATGAAGAGCATGATATACTTTGCATGTCTAGTAAATTGCCATAGCAACAGAAGAGAGGAAGGTGTGATTAGGCCACACCTTGAGTACTGTATCCAGTTCTGGGCCCCTTCAATTTCGGAAAGATCTTGACTTAGAATAGAATAGAATACACCAGGTTGGAAGAGACCATCAAGATCATCACACCCAACCTATCAACCAATCCAACCCACCTCGAGTGGCCTCCTGAGCTGGGTGATGGGGTCAGGGAGCAGTGTAATGCCTTGGATATCCATGAGGAAATAGTTCAGGACCTGCTGAGCCGCTTGGACACTCACAAGTCCATGGGGCCGGATGGTATCCACTCTAGGGTGCTGAGAGAGCTGGCAGATGAGCTGGCCAAGCCGCTCTCCATCATTTTCCTCCAGTCCTGGCTCACCAGTGAGGTCCCAGATGACTGGAAACTGGCCAATGTGGTGCCCATCCACAAGAAGGGTCAGATGGGGGAACCCAGAAACTATAGGCCAGTCAGCCTGACCTCAGTGCCAGGGAAAATGATGGAGCAGATTATCCTGGCGGCAATAACTGCACACCTGAAGGATGGCCAAGGAATCAGGTCCAGCCAACATGGATTTAGGAAGGGCAGGTCCTGCCTCTCCAACCTGATCTCCTTCTATGATCAGGTGACCCGCCTGGTGGATGTGAGGAGGCCTGTGGATGTAGTCTACCTGGACTTCAGCAAGGCCTTTGACACTGTCCCCCACAGCAAACTGCTGGCTAAGCTGTCAGCTCGTGGCTTGGACAGCAACACTCTGTGCTGGGTTAGGAACTGGCTAGAGGGTCGGGCCCAGAGAGTGGTGGTCAATGGTGCCAGCTGGCAGCCAGTCACTAGTGGCGTCCCCCAGGGATCACTTCTGGACCCCATCCTCTTCAATGTCTTCATTGACGATCTGGATGAGGGGATTGAGTCAGTCATCAGCAAATTTGCAGGTGACACCAAGTTGGGAGCAGATGTTGGTCAGTTAGAGGGTGAAGGGACCTGCAGAGGGACCTCGACCAACTGGACAGATGGGCGGAGTCCAGTGGGATGGCATTCAACAAGTCCAAGTGCTGGGTGCTGCAATTTGGCCACAACAACCCCATGCAGAGCTACAGGCTGGGGTCAGAGTGGCTGGAGAGCTCCCAACAGAAAGGGACCTGGGGTGCTGATCGACAGCCGCCTGACATGAGCCAGAAGTGTGCCCAGGTGGCCAAGAAGGCCAATGGCATCCTGGCCTGCATTAGGAATAGTGTGGCCAGCAGGAGCAGGGAGATCATTCTGCCCCTGTACTCTGCACTGGTTAGGCCACACCTTGAGTCCTGTGTCCAGTTCTGGGCTCCTCAGTTTAAGAAGGACATTGAGACACTTGAGAGTGTCCAGAGAAGTGCAACAAGGCTGGTGAGAGGCCTCGAGCACAAGCCCTATGAGGAGAGGCTGAGGGAGCTGGGGTTGTTTAGCCTGGAGAAGAGGAGGCTCAGCGGCGACCTCATTGCTGTCTACAACTACCTGAAGAGGTAGCCAGAGAGGGGTTGGTCTCTTCTCCCAGGCAACCAGCACCAGAACAAGAGGACACAGTCTCAAGCTGCACCAGGGGAAGTTTAGTCTTGACGTGAGGAGAAAGTTCATCACCAAGAGAGTGATTCGCCATTGGAATGGGCTGCCCAGGGAGGTGGTGGAGTCACCGTCCCTGGAGGTGTTCAAGAGGGGATTGGATGTGGCACTTGGTGCCATGGTCTAGTCATGAGGTCTGTGGTGGCAGGTTGGACTTGATGATCTTCGAAGTCTTTTCCAACCTTGGTGATACTGTGATACTGTGATATTGTAATCAACTAAACCATGGCACCTAGCACCACATCAATTCTCCTCCTGAACACCTCCAATGAAGGTGACTCCACTACCTCCCCATGCAGCCCATTCCAATGGGCAATCAATACCATACAATACAATACAATACAATAAATCCAGGTTGGAAGAGACCTTCAAGATCATTGTATCCAACCTATCAACCAATCCAACCCACCCAAACAACTAGATCGTGGCACCAAGTACCCCATCAAGTCTCCTCCTGAATACCTCCAATGATGGTGATTCCACCACCTCCCCGGGCAGACCATTCCAATGGGCAATCACTCTCTCTGTATAGGACTTCCTCCTAATATCCAGTCTAAACCTGCCCTGGCACAGCTTGAGACTGTGTCCTCTTGTTCTGGTACTGGCTGCCTGGGAGAAGAGACCAACCTCTGCCTGTCTACAATCTCCCTTCAGGTAGTTGTAGAGAGCAAGAAGGTCACCCCTCAGTCTCCTCTTCTCCATGCTAAGCAACCCCAGCTCCCCTCAGCCTCTCCTCATAGGGCTTGTGCTCCAAACCCTTCACCAACTTCGTTGCACTTCTCTGGACACACTCCGGCAAGTCAACATCCTTCCTGAACTGAGGGGCCCAGAACTGGACTTACCAGTGCAGTGTACAGGGGCAGAATGACCTCTCTGCTCCTGCTGGCCACACTGTTCCTGATGCAGCCCAGGATGCCATTGGCCCTCTTGGCTGCCTGGGCACACTGCAGGCTCATGTTCAGCCTACCATCAGCCAGTACCCCCAGGGTCCCTCTCTGCCTGGCCGCTCTCCAGCCACTCTGACCCTAGCCTGTAGCACTGCATGGGGTTGTTGTGGCCAAGGTGCAGAACCCAGCACTTGGATGTGTTCAATCTCCTGCCCTTGGATTCTGCCCATCTGTCCAGCCTGTCCAGGTCCCTCTGCAAAGCCTCTCTGCCCTCCAGCAGATCAACTCCTGCCCCCAGCTTGGTGTCAGCCGCAAATTTACTGATGATGGACTCAATGCCCTCATCCAGATCATCATTAAAGATGTTGAAGAGCATGGGGCCTAGCACTGATCCTTGGGGCACGCCACTAGTGACAGGCTGCCAGCTGGATGTGGCACCATTCACCACCACTCTCTGGGCTCGACCCTCCAGCCAGTTCCTAACCCAACGCAGTGTGCTCCTGTCCAAGACAGGGGCTGATAGCTTGGCCAGGAGTTTGCTGTGGGGGACAGTGTCAAAGGCCTTGCTGAAGTCCAGGTAGACCACATCCACAGGCCTCCCCACATCCACCAGGCAGTCACCTGATCATAGAAGGAGATCAGGTTGGTCAGGCAGGACCTGCCCTTCCTAAATCCGTGCTGGCTGGGCCTGATCCCTTGGCCATCCTGTAAGTGTTGCATTGTCGCACTCAAGATGACCTGTTCCATAATCTTGCCTGGTACTGAGGTCAGGCTGACAGGCCTAGAATTCCCTGGCTCATCCAACCAGCCCTTCTTGTGGATGGGCACCACGTTGGCCAGCTTCCAGTCCTCTGGGACCTCTCCAGTGAGCCAGGACTGCTGAAAAATGATGAAGAGCGGCTTGGCCAGCTCCTCCAGCTGCCAGCTCTCTCAGCACCCAAGGATGGATCCCATCTGGTCCCATGGACTTGTGGGGATCCAAGTGGCTGAGGAGATCTCTAACTATCCCCTCCTCCTGTAACACAGGGAAACTATGCTGCTCCCTGGCTCCTTCTGCCAGCTCTGCAGGCCAGCTGTCTGGAAGACGTTCTGCCCTTCTAGAAAAAATTGAGGCAAAGAAGGTGTTAAGTACCTCTGCCTTTTCCTCATCCTTTGTTACAACGTTCCCCTCCATGTCAGCCAAGGAGTGGAGGTTGTCCTTGCCCTTCCTCTTGCTATTAATGTATTTATAGAAGGTCTTTTTGTTGTCCTTCACAGCAGAGGCCAGTCTAAGCTCTAAATGTGCTTCAGCCTCCCTTATTTTCTTCCTACAAGACCTAGCAACATCCCTAAACATTCCATGGGTTGCCTCCCCTTTCTTCCAGAGATGGTACACCCTCTTTTTTCCCCATAGTTCTATTAAGAGTTCATTACCCATCCAGGCTGGCCGTCTGCCCCGGCGGCTCATCTTCCGGCACGTTGGCACAGCCTGTTCCTGCACCTTCAAGAGTTCCTCCTTGAAGCAGCTCCAGCTCTCCTGGACCCCTTTATTTTTAAGGGCTGTTTCCCAAGGAACTTTCTGAGATATTTCCTTCAGTAACCTGAAGTCTGCCCTCCAGAAGTCCAGAGTGGAGGTTTTGTTGCTACCCCTCTTAGCTTGGCTGAATGCTGAAAATTCAATTATCTTATGGTCACTGGACTTGCTGGAACATGTCCAGAGAAGGGCAACAAAGTTGGTGAGGGGTTTGGAACATAGCCCTCTGAGGAGAGGCTGAGGGAGCTGGGGTTGCTTAGCCTGGAGAAGAGGAGACTTGGGGGTGACCTTATTGCTCTCTACAAGTACCTGAAGGGAGGTTGCACTCTTCTCCCAGGCATCCAGCACCAGAACAGGAGGACACAGTCTCAAGCTGTGGCAGGGGAGGTTTAGGCTGGAGGTTAGGAATAAGTTCTACACAGAGAGAGTGATTGCCCATTGGAATGGTCTGCCCGGGGAGGTAGTGGAGTCACCATCATTGGAGGTGTCTAGGAGGAGACTTGATGGGGTGCTTGGTTGCATGGTTTAGTTGATTAGGTGGTGTTGGATGATAGGTTGGACTCGATGATCGCAAAGGTCTCTTCCAACTTGGTTAATTCTATTCTATTCTATTCTATTCTATTCTATTCTATTCTATTCTATTCTATTCTATTCTATTCTATTCTAACCTACTTATAAACAACAAGTTAAATTATGTCAGGTTAAAAATCTTTCTGCTATATTTACTATTGTTTTTTTCTGCATGGTGTTTAATTATTATACTAACTGGTTTACACTGTTAAATTCAGTTCCTACATGTAATCTATGTACTTAGCACAATTATAGACTTAACAAACCACATTTAAATTGTTAATAGTATTTAATACTATTATTTAAAATAATATTTCTTATGTATATATTTCTGCACTGGTTTACATTTTGAGTGACTTCCATTATTCACCTGAGTTAATATGATTTGTACCAGATTAAGATCTAGCTGTACATATCCTAATTTGTGCATCTAATACACACATCTCTCTCTCTCATACCACACCAAGGAGTAAAGGAAGATAACATACTCAAATTAACTGTCTCTACCTTGAATTCTTATGAGCCTCTCTGGGGGAAGGTTTGCCTTTAGAGTATTTCTTTTCTTGCTTGGCTTTGAATCTTCTATCAAAAACCACTTATAAACTATGAAGAGTGGAGTAAATTCCCATTTTAGTAATATCAGTAGATGAATAGAAAAAAAATAACTAGAATGTTATAGTATGTTTCACCAGTTCAAAAGTTATATCTGCCTGCTATCTGTTCTGAACTTGAAAAAAATAGCAAAGGTCATGCAGTACACAATTGTATTTGTGTATCATGGAGAGGGAAAAACAATCTTTCTCCTGTCACTTCATTCTCTTGCATAGCTATCCAATTGCATGCCAATCAGCTACTGGCTTTTCATCTGGTCCTGGGAAAAGTGCTTGGTACAGAAGAAAGGAAGATGGCTAAGATCAAGAGGAAATTTCCACCAAGAGGTTTTATGCATAACGACTGAAGAGAAATCCTCAGTCAAAAAAAACATATGCCCACAGTTATATACACCTGTAGATGAAAAAAGATGCCTCCCTAGTCTTCTATATTGGGAAGTATTTTCCAAGGGATGCAGTAAGCCTGTAAACAGCAGCTCTACTTCTGGTGGGAAATCAAGATGTGTTTCTCCACCTTTTACTTCATGTTGCCCACTTCTAAATTAATGGTGGAAAGGCTTCTCCACCAAGGGCAAAAACCAG
>JAAWVA010000656.1:0-19606 GCA_015227895.2 Colaptes auratus | reverse complement strand
TGAGGTCCCCCTGGAGCCTTCTCTTCTCTAGGCTGAACAGCCCCAACTCTCCCAGGCTGTCCTGGTAGGAGAGGTGCTTCAGCCCTCTGATCATCTTGGTGGCCTCCTCTGAACCCTCTCCTAGAATGGAGTGGGCACAAAAATGGAGTGGAAATTCCATCCTGAACCTGGGATTTCTCCTTGTCCCTCCTGAGCTACTTTCCTGCACAGCCTTTGGGACCAGGCTGCCCAGGGAGGTGACGGAGTCCCCATCCCTTGGACAAGGAACTTGCAGACATGGCACTTTGGGACTTGGTTTAGTGGCCATGGTGGTGTTGGGCTGAAGGTTGGACTGGAGGATCTTAGAGGTCTTTTCCAACCCAAACAATGCCATGATTCTCTAAAGCAAGGAGTCAAGAACGAAGGGATGACAATCAACCAAGTGTAGAAGTGCAGGTGGTGGAGCACAGAGGGGATGGGAGGACAAAGAAATCATCTTGTGGTGTTTGATGCTGGGGTCAGGGAGGCCGAGGGGAGCAGAAAGGGTCTATAGAAACTGGATGGAAGGAGGAGGTTATGTTTTGAGCAAGGGACTTAAAGAGAAGCCTGAGGTAGCTTTGAAATACAGCAGGAGAGCTCTGTGGCCTCTGCAGACTGCAGGTGAAAGGCTCATTCCGAGTCTAATTTTGGAACCCAATCCTTATTGCCTGAGGAGCTCCACACACAGCCCAGGATGGTTCTCTGTGCTCAAGCAGGGCCTTCCTCCCTTTCTGCTGGGTGAAAAACCCAACACATTTGCCTGCAAACCCTCAGACTCTGTCATCTACGAGATGACATCTCTTACCTGTCATCTGTGCTGGGTTAGGAACTGGCTGGAGGCTGAGCCCAGAGAGTGGTGGTGAATGGTGCCACAGCCAGCTGGCAGCCAGGCACCAGTGGTGTGCCCCAGGGATCGGTGCTGGCCCCAGCCTGTTCAATATCTTATTGATGATCTGGATGAGGGTTGAGTCCATCATCAGCAAATGTGCAGATGACAGCAAGCTGGGGGCAGGAATTGATCTGCTGGAGGGCAGAAAGGCTCTGCAGAGGGACCTTGCCAGGCTGGGCAGATGGGCAGGCCCAAGGGCAGGAGATTGAACACATCCAAGTGCCAGGCTGCACATTGGCCACAGCAACCCCAGGCAGGGCTGCAGGCTGGGGGCAGAGGGCGGAGAGCTGCCAGGCAAGAGGGACCTGGGGGTGCTGGTTGATGGGAGCCACTGAACATGAGCCGCAGTGTGCCCAGGGGGCCAAGACGCCAATGGCAATCCTGGCCTGCATCAGGACAGTGTGGCCATCAGGAGCAGGAGGTCATTCTGGCCCTGTGCTCAGCACTGCTGAGGCCACACCTTGAGTTTTCCTGCCCATTCTGGGCCCCTCAGGTCGGAAAGATGCTCTGCTGGAAGGTGTCCAGAGAATGGCAACGAGCTGGGAGGGGTCTGGAGCACAGCCCTGGGAGGAGAGGCTGAGGGAGCTGGGGTTGGTCTCTTCTCCCAGGCAGCCAGCACCAGAACAAGAGGACACAGTCTCAAGCTGTGCCAGGGGAGGTTTAGGCTGGAGGTGAGGAGAAAGTTCCAGTAAGAGAGATTGGCCCTTGGGCTGTGCTGCCCAGGAAGGTGGTGGAGTCCCCACCCCTGGAGGCATTCAAGAGGGGATTGGCTGTGGCCCTTGGAGCCATGGGTCAGTCAGTCAGGAGGTGCTGGGTGCCAGGTTGGACTGGATGGTCCTTGAGGTCTTTTCCAACCTTATTAATTCTACAATTCTATGGAGACATAGAAGGGCTCAGGCTGGAAGTGGACCTCAGAGCTCCTCTGCTCCAAGCTCCCCACCATGCCCAGGGACACCTCCAGCCAGACTCAGCTGCTCAGGGCCTCATCCAGCCCGGCCCTGGACACCACCACAGCCTTAGGTGGAAGGTCAGCTGAGGAGTGGAGTCCTTCCTAAGGCACCCTGCTGCCTTTCCCCTGGTTCCTATGGCAATCCCAGCCACGTGGGATCCCATTTTAACTCCCAGCTGCTGGAATCCCTGGCTCTGTGCCACAATACTTTGCTTTATTTTACTTTGTGTTTTGTTGGTTGTTCTTACTCTCATAAAAAACAGTCAAAAAAACCAAGGAAAAAAAGCTAAAGCTCAGGCTATAAGGATCCTGCTTGAGGCAGAAGCAGCAGCTTGGAAAGGAAAAGGTACCTGCTGCTCAAGCAATATATTTTACTTTTAGAGTTTCAGTTGGGGCTTTGGTTTGGTGGATTTTGGTTTTTTTTCAGGGAAATGAACTAAATGGCATCTGCCTCAGCTCCCAGTCTCCAACTTGGGTTGCACAAAGTACACTGAAAAAAAAGAGAGAGAAAAAAAGGAACAGAAGAATAATGCTGAGCTGCTGCAGCAGAAGTCTGTGGGGGGGAGTGTGGGGGGGGTGTTGGTTCTTTGTTACAGAATAGAACACAGAACACAGCATTAACCAGGTTGGAAACAGACCTCAGAGATCATCCAGTCCGACCTAGCACCCAGCACCATCTGATCAACTCAACCATGGCACCAAGGGCCTCACCCAGGCTCTTCCTGAGCACCTCCAGGGATGGGGACTCCACCACCTCCCTGGGCAGCACATCCCATGGCCAAGCTCTCTTTAACCCCACCTGGCTACAGCCTCCCTGCAGGGAGTTGCAGAGAGCAAGAAGCTCTCCCCTCAGCCTCCTCTTCTCCAGGCTAAGCAACCCCAGCTCCCTCAGCCTCTCCTCCCAGGGCTGTGCCCCAGACCCCTCCCCAGCTCTGTTGCCCTTCTCTGGACACCTTCCAGCAGCTCAATGTCTTTCATGATTCTATGAATCTGAGGACTTACTAAAGTCTTATGAGGAGCAGCTGAGGGACCGGGGGGGGGTTTAGTGTGGGGAAAAGGAGGCTGAGGGGAGACCTCTTTGCTCTCTACAGCTTCCTGAGAGGAGGTTGGAGCCAGGTTAGGGTTGAGCTCTTCTCTGTAGTGACAAGTGATAGAAAGAGAGGAATGGCCTCAGGCTGCAGCAGGGGAGGTTTAGGTTGGAGATTAGGGAAAATGTCTTTCCTTCAAGAGTGGCCAGGGGTTGGCACAGGCTGCCCAGGGAGGTGGTGGAGTCCCCAGCCCTGGAGGGCTTCAAAAAGCTCCTGGAGATGGCACTTTGAGACATGGCTTAATGGCCATGGCGGTGCTGGGCTGATGCTTGGACTCAATGGTTCTATGATTCTACACTGAAAAAAGCCAACAAAGAAACCACCTTTAAGAAAGGCCCTGAGAAAGCACCAAAGCCACGGCAGGCATCAGCGTCACAGCTCTCCTTAGGCCTTTGACCGTCTCTTGGGACATCCTGGTCCAGGCTGGCTCTGGGGGCTCCCACAAGCCAGGTTGTCCCCTGTCAGTCTCAGACATCCCCCCCACTCCTCCACTGCTCAGAAGGTCTTTGCCTTAGCATCACAGAATCATTAAGGTTGGAAAACATCTTTCAGACCGCAGAGTCCAGCCACCAGCCCAGCACCGCCTTGCCCACAGCTGAACCCAGCCTCAAGGGGTGGCCTCGTTGGTGCTGAGGACTGGGGCACAATCCCTGCCCTGCTCCTGCTCCTCACACTCTTCCTGCTCCAGACCAGCTGCTGGTGCCCTTCTTGCCCACCTGGGCACTGCTGGCTCCTCCTCAGCTGCTGTCCATCAGCACCCCCAGGCCTTTCTCTGCTGGGCACTTTCCAGCCCCCCTGCCCCAAGCCTGCAGCCTTCATGGGGCTGTTGTGAGGCACGCAGCACCCAGCACCTGCCCTTGTTGAACCTCATCCTCCTGGCCCATGGATGCGGCCTGGCCAGGTCCCCCTGCAGAGCCTTCCTACCCTCCAGCAGATCACCACTGCCATCCAGCTCTGTGCCATCTGCAGACCTGCAGCATTCCACCTGCATTGCTGAACGGAGTGTGGAGCACTCTGGTTTGAGACTCTCCACCACCAAGGTCTTTAGGAATGTGCTATGCAACCATCTGTCAGCTCTGATAACTTGTCTGGTGCATCTTCTCTTGAGGGATGGGCTGTCTCCTGGAGACCCTTTCAGCAGGGTGGTTTGTGTGTGTGTAATGTAGCTACTGCCAAATCCCAGCAGATCTTTAATCAGAACACTGGCAGCAGAGCACAGACTGCAATATCTGTAGGAGAAATAAAACCCCTCCTGAAATGTGGTCTGCTGAAGCTTCAGATGAAATGTCTGCACTTAGCACCTGATGCTCCTTTACTCTGTTCTTGTGGGACTCCACCTCCAGCCCTGCCTCCAGGTCTGGTGCCCCCAGCAGAAGGAGGACACAGAGACACTGAAGTGAGTCCAGAGGAGGGTCACAAGGATGATCCAAGGGCTGTAGCAGCTCTGCTGGGAGCACAGGCTGAGGGAGCTGGGGGTGTTCAGCCTGGAAAGGAGAAGGCTCCAGGGGGACCTTAGAGCTGCTGCCAGCACCTGAAGGGACTATTTACAAGGACCTGTAGCACTGGGACATGAGGTAATGGTCTGAAAGCAGAGCAGGGTAGGTTGGACATCAGGAAGGACTTCTTTACTCTGAGGGTGGTGGAACACTGGAACAAGTTGCCAAGGGAGGTGGTGCAGTCCCCACCCTTGGAAACTCTCAAGATGAAGCTTGATGAGGCTCTGAGCAACCTGCTCTAGTCAGAGATGTCCCTGCTGACTGCAGGGAGGTTGGACTGGATGACCTTTGAGGGTCCCTTCCAGCCCAAAGCATTCCATGATTTATAAACAGCTGTGGCAGAAATGATGAAGATGAACACAATACAATACAAGACACCAGGTTGGAAGAGACCTTCAAGATCATCGCGTCCCACCTATCAACCAATCCAACCCACCTCATACAATCCGTACATACACTACAATACAACCCACCTAAACAACTAAACACAGTCCACATGGGTCAAGGTGTGGGACAGGAGACTGAGTAGCAGTTGGGGTGTGAAGAGTAAGTCCCAAAGCCATCATCTCTCAGGTTTGGTCATAGTGTGGCCAGCAGAGCCAGGGAGGTTCTCCTCCCCCTCCACCCTGCCCTGGGGAGGCCATGCCTGGAATATTGCATCCAGCTCTGGGCTCCCCAGTTCAGGAGGGACAGGGAGCTGCTGGAGAGAGTCCAAGGGAGGGCTGCAAGGATGAAGGGACTGCAGCACTGCCTGGGGAGGAGAGGCTGAGAGCCCTGGGGGTGTTCAGTCTGGAGAGGAGAAGGCTGAGAGGGATCTGATCAATGTCTATCAATAGCTGAGGGCTGGGGGTCAGGAGGGAGGGGACAGGCTCTGCTCAGCTGCACCCTGGGATAGGACAAGGAGCAATGGATATAAACTGCAGCAGAGAAGGTTCCAGCTCAACATGAGGAGGAACTGCCCTGTGAGGCTCCCAGAGGCCTGGAGCAGGCTGCCCAGAGAGGTTGTGGAGTCTCCTTCCCTGGAGCCTTTCCAGTCCCATCTGGATGTGTTCCTGTGTGCCCTGTGCTGGATTCTGTGGTCCTGCTCTGGCAGGGGGTCGGCCTGGATGATCTTCGAAGGTCCCTTCCAACCCCTGGCATCCTGTGAGCCTGAGCACCATGCAGCAAGGAAGGGAAAGGGTTAACGAAAAGACAAAAGCAACAGCCGATGCTGTGGGAAATCTCCTCGGGGATCAGCGAGCGGCAGAGAGCCAACGGGCAGGAGCAGGAATGCTCTGGATACGTGCATCTAATCTGGACAGGTTGTGGTTCCAGATGGCCGAAAGACAAACCTCCTCCAGTTCGAACACTTTAAAATGTTTCCATTTTATTAAAAAGTCCCTAACGGAGCTTCCCCGGGCAGGAACCGGCGGAGGAGCAGCTCCCCTGCCCAGCTCCAGGTGGGAAACAGAGCACTCTTGTCATTTTCATTCGGAGTGAAGTCCTGCTGGGGTGGTCCCCAGGCAGCCCGAGGGGTGGCTCTCCAGCCTGGCCGGCTGGAAACGCGGCTGGAGGGTCCCAGAAGGGGCTGCTCAGCCCAGCCCTGCACAGAAGGTTGGGAAAGTGCTGGCTCCCGTGGTGGTCACCAGCCTGCAGAGTGGCAGCTGGGAGGCCGGGCTGGTGGAATTTCAAAGCGCCTTCCACAAAAGGGATGAACTTTAGACGTGAGAGGAGCAGGCAGCCTGCAGGAGACCCAGCAGGGATGGCATCCGGGATCGTTTTACACAGGGAAAAGAGAAAGTGAAAGGAGAAAGGAAAGGAAAATATGAACAAGAAAAGCAGAAAAGAGAAAGATAAAGGAAAAAGGAAAAAGGAAAAAGGAAAAGGAAAAGAAAAAGAAAAAGAAATGAAAAGAAGAAAAAAGAAAAGAAAAAGAAAAAAGAAAAGAAAAAGAAAAGAACAGAAAAAGAAAAAGAAAAAGAAAAGAAAAAAAAAAAGAAAAAGAAAAAGAAAAGAAAAAGAAAAAGAAAAAGAAAAGGAAAAGGAAAAGAGAAAGAGAAAGAGAAAGAGAAAGAGAAGAAAAGAAAAAGAAAGGAAAAGAAGAAGGAAAAGGAGGAGAAGAAAAATAAAAATAAAAGAAGAAAAAGAAGAAAAAGAAAAGAAAAGAAAAGAAAAGAAAAGAAAGAAAGAAAAGAAAAGAAAAGAAAAGAGAAGAGAAGGAAGAGAAGAAAAGAAAAGAAAGAAAAGAAAAAAAGAAAGAAAAGAAGAAAGAAAAGAAAAGAAAAGAGAAAAGAGGAAAAGAAAAAAGGAAAAGGAAAAGAAGAAAAATTTAAAAAAAAAGAAAAAGGAGAAAAAAAGAAAGGAAAAGGAAAAGGGAAAGAAGATGAAGAAAAAGAGGAAAGAAAAAGGAAAATTGAAAAGAAAAAAGGGAAACCACAAAGGAAAAACAGAGAGGAAAAAAGGAAGCTAATTTCCTTGCTACCATGGAAATAAAGCTTTGAAATGTGGACCATCAAAGGCTCTGCGCACAGCTGTCTAAGCCCAGCTCCCTTCCACTCACGAGGGGCTGGCACCAGCCAGAGCGGGCTGGAGCATCGTGGACCTTCTGGGCATTTCCTAAGTGGAGACAAGTCCTTGAGAAAACCCAGTTAGACTTTTCCCGGTTTATTTCTCTCTGCTATTCATTCCTCCGAGCTCTAAACTTCTTCTTCTCCTCCTAATCGAGGCCAATACACTGCCGCTCAGTCGCTGTCCATGAATCGCTGAGAAGGAGAATGAGCTGCCGAAGGCTGCTTCGAGCCATTCAGCGACCTACAGCCCAGCGCCTTTGTTTGCAGAAGCAGCCTTGACAGCCTCTCCCCTGGACCTTGCTGACCTCACACTGAGCTCTCGGGCCCCTGTGCTTTGCACCTGGGGCATCAGGAACTGGAGCATGCAAAGCAGCAGGGTGCTTGGGAAGAGTGTGGCCAGCCGGTGGGAGGAGGTTCTCCTCCCCCTCTGCTCTGCTCTGCTGAGGACACATCTGGAGCATTGTGTTGCATCCAGTTCTGGGGTCCCCAGTTCAAGGGGGACAGAAGACTGCTGGGGAGAGTCCAGAAGAGAGCCACAAAGACCAGTAGTTCCCTGGAGAGCACAGCAAAGCTGTGTGCCATGGCCACCCCTTTCTGGAGCGCCTCCAGGGCTGGGGACTCCACCACCTCCCTCCCTGGGCAGCCTGTGCCAGTCCCTGACCACTCTTGCACCAAAGACATTTTTCCACCTCTCCAACCTAACCCTCCCCTGGCACATTCCAGGCCATTTCCTCTCCTTCTATGACCCGAGACCAGGGAGAAGAGGCCAAGCCCCACCTGGCTCCAGCCTCCTCTCAGGGAGCTGCAGAGAGCAAGGAGGTCTCCCTCAGCCTCCTCCTCTCCAGACTAAATAATCTGATTTTGCTCATCTGCTCCTCCCCAGCCCTGTTCTCCAGACCCTTCCCCAGCTTGGTTGCCCTTCTCTGGACCTGCTCCAGACCCCCAATGGCCTTGTAGTGAAGGCCCCAAAACTGAACCCAAGACTCCAGGTGTGGCCTCAGCAGTGCTGAGGGGGACAGCCCCTGCCCTGCTCCTGCTGCTCACGCTGCTGCTGATCCAGGATGATGCTGTTCTCACACACCAGAACAGTTCCTCTGTGTCTTCCCGGGGTTTAGCACCACAGACCCCTTCTTGTCTAAGCTACTCACATAGCAGTTCCTTGAATAAAACCAAACTGCCTGCAGCAGAAGTTGCTCAGTCCTAGCACTGAGCCTTGAGCAGCCTGGTCTAGGAGGAGGTGTCCCTGGCCGTGACAGGGGGTCAGGTCTGGATGATCTTTAAGGACCCTTCCAACCCAAAGCACTCTGTGGATCTAAGAGTGAGTGTAAGCCCAGAGTACTCCTTTGAGCAGGGGCACTGACTTGTCCACATCAAACACCATCCATGAATCTCTTTCTCAAAGCAGTTTTCCCACAAGCTGACCTCCAAATTAACTTCTAGACCCATTTTACCCTCCAGCTTTGCTCGGGTGAGCAAGGGCTGAGAGGTTCTGCTTTTCTCTTCTCCTTGCTGGGGCTGCAAAGGCAAAGTGGAGCAGCAGCACGGAGCACCAAATGGAATTAGGGGAGGGTGAGCATCGATCAGCTGCTGTCTGTTGCCAAGGGCAGCCTTGGTGTGCCTCATTTCAAATCCTATTTAGCAAATGACTGTGTCCTTTCCTTATCCTGAGCAGTGGCTGCTCTAAAGGAGCTCCAAGAGGTAAGGAGTGCTAATGGATCTCGAAATTGGATCCCAGCCACAGCACTGAGCCTGGAGCTGGGCATCAAACCTTAATGGATGGGCTGTGAGCACGGAGCAAAGAGAGAGCACAGTGGTCACAGGCACTTCTCTAGGCTGCATTCTCTGTGTCAACCTCTGTCAGCTTCTGTGGAGAAGAGGAGGCTCAGGGGAGACCTCATTGCTGTCCACAGCTCCCTGAAGGGAGGTTGTAGCCAGGTGGGGGTTGGTCTCTTCTCCCAGGCACCCAGCACCAGAACAAGAGGACACCATCTCAAGCTGTGCCAGGGGAGGTTTAGGCTGGAGATGAGGAGATAGTCCCAGCAAGAGAGATTGGCCCTTGGGCTGTGCTGCCCAGGGAGGTGGTGGAGTCCCCATCCCTGGAGGTGGTCCAGAAAGGATTGGATGTGGCCCTTGGAGCCATGGTTTAGCTGTCAGGAGGAGTTAGGTAATAGGTTGGGCTGGATGATCTCTGAGGTCTTTTCCAGCCTGGCTGATTCTATGATTCTGTGATGATCTGCAAGTTCTCTTCCAACCAAAACCATTCTCTGACTGCAGCTGCTGCCAACTGCTGTCTTTGCCAAAGGAGGCAAACCCTGGAGCTGAAGGCACTGCTGGATTAGAAGAGCCATGGAGGGATGCAACAGGGATAAATGGTCTTCAGGCTGAGGCTGGGGAGACTCTGGAGCAGGCTGCCCAGGGAGGCTGTGGCTGCCTCCTCCCTGGAGGTGTTCAGGGCCAGGCTGGATGAAGCTTCTCTCTGAGGTCTTTTCCAGCCTGGTTGATTCTGTGAACCAGACCTGTCTTCAGAGCACAGAGGATGATAGGGGTTGGGAGGGAGCTCTGGACACCATCCAGTTCCAAGCCCCCTGCCAGAGCACCTTGACCTTCCTTCAGGCTTTTTTGGATGCCAACAGGATTATTTGGAGAAGGACTCTTAATAAGGGGCTGTGGTGACAGGCTGGGGAGCAATGGTCTGAAACTGGAGCAGGGGAGATTCAGGATGGACAGTAGGAAGATGTTCTTGGCTGTGGATGCCTCAGCCCTGGAATTCATGAGGCATTTCAATACCTGAAGGGGACCTACAGGAAGGCAGGGGAAGGACTCTTTGCAAAGGCTTGCAGGGACAGCAAAGGAGCAATGGCTTGAGACTAAGCTCAGCCAGTCCAGCTGTTTTCTACCTCTGCCAAGGCTGGGGCTGAGCCATGGCCCTCAGCACCACAGCTCTGCCCTGACAAACACCTCCAGGGGTGGGGATTCAGCCACCCCCCTGGGCAGCCTGTGCCAGGCTTGGAGAACCCTTCCACTCAACAAGTTTCTTCTCAGATCCAGACTAAACCTTCCCTAGGGCTGCTTGTAGCCATTTCCTCTTGTCCTATCACTCAATACTAGAGAGAAGAGACCAACTCCCACCTGGCTCCAACCTCCTCTTAGGAAGCTGTAGAGAGCAATGAGATCTCCCCTCAGCCTCCTCTTCTCCAGGCTGAACAACCTCAGTCCCCTCAGCTGCTCTTCCCCAGCCCTCATCTCCAGACTAAGCACCCCAGTTCTGCTCAAGCTGCTCCTGGTTGTATTCAAAGCAGGAAGGTTTTGTCATCAGCAGTGTAGACAACACCCAGCTGAGCAGCCATGGGATGCAGAAAGGAGTTGCCCACATGATCCATCCCAGGACCTGCCAAGAAAGAACCCTGGCTTGGTCACCAACATCTCTACCCAGATGTTGTGCTCTCGCTGCTGAATCTGGGATCTGCTTGAGGGAAAGGTCAGCTTTCCACGGGCAGATTGAGCTGGAAAAACAAGAAGCATATTGCTTTCTGCCTGCAAGGATTTACAGCTAATCAGAGAATAAATTTCAGCTACTGGCCCCAAAATCACTTTTCTGGTCAAACTTCACAGCAGTGAGGCTTCCCCTGCAGTGATCTTCTTGGGGAGAGCTCAGCAGAAGTGTATCAGAGTGTTTCCTAGCTGGTGTCTGGTTGCATTCCCTGCATTTTTTCTGTCTGATAAAGTTTAGATCCCAGCTGAATTAAAAACGGGGCAAAGTTCAAAAAGTGAGCAGTGGAGCCTTCAAACAATTCCTGAATGATTCAGTCAGAGAAGGGGAGGGGTTGGGAGGGACCTCCAGAGCTCAGCCAGTCCAACCCCCCCTGCCAGAGCAGGGCACCCAGGGCAGATCACCCAGGAACACATCCAGGTGGGGCTGGAAAGCCTCCAGAGCAGGAGGCTCCACAGCCTCTCTGGGCAGCCTGCTCCAGGCCTCCAGCAGCCTCACACCAAAGAAGTTTCTCCTCACACTGAGGTGGAACCTCCTGGGTGCCAGTTTGTGTCCATTGCCCCTTGTGCAGTCCCTGGGCACCACTGAACAGAGCCTGGACCCTGCCTCTTGCCCCTCACCCTTCAGATATTTATAGACATTAATGAGGTCTCCTCTCAGCCTTCTTTTCCCCAGGCTAACCAGCCCCAGGGCTCTCAGCTGTCCTCTTCACATGGATGTTCCAGGCCCTTCAGCATCCTCTCAGCCTCCATTGGACTCTCTCCAGCAGATCTCTGTCCCTCCTGAACTGGGGAGCCCAGCTCTGGACACAGCACTCTAGATGTGGTCTCATGCTCAGGGCATGGCTGAGCAGAGCACAGGGCAATGACTAAAGAGAATTTGCATCTCCTTTACCATCACCACTGCTACATTCCACAGGCTGAGCCCAGCTGTCCCAGTGGCCTGGCTTTGGCAAAGCCACTGAAGAATGCATCAGATCCATAGAATGGTTTGGGTTAGGCTTGGAAGGGGCCTTAAAGATGATGTACTTCCCACACTCCTGCCATGGGCAGGGACACCTCCCACTAGCCCAGGGTGCTCAAGGCCTCACCAACCTGCTCCTACACACCTGCAGGGATGAAGCAAAGTTCTTCAGGATGAGGCTGGTGAGACTCTGGGACAGGTTGCCCAGAGAGGGCAGCCCTGGGGCTGGTTAGGGGTGGAGAGGAGAAGACTGAGAGGGGATTTGTTAAATGCCTATCAATAGCTGAGGGCTGGGGGTCAGGAGGGAGGGCACAGGCTCTGCTCAGCTGCTCCCTGGGATAGGACAAGGAGCAATGGATGGAAACTCCAGCACAGGAGGCTCCACCCCAACATGAGGAGGAACTTCTGCCCTGTGCAGGTCACGGAGCATTGGAACAGGCTGCCCAGAGAGGCTGTGGATGCTCCTTCCCTGAAGGATGAGAAGAAACTGGCTGGCTGAAAGGTGTCTCAAAGACTGCTCAGGATCTCAGGGAGTGATAGGACTAGGGGGAATGGAATGAAGCTGGAGGTGGGGAGATTCAGGCTGGAGGGGAGGAGGAAGTTCTTCCCCAGGAGAGTGGTGAAGGCCCTGGAATGGGTTGTGCAGGGAGGTGGTTGAGGCCCTGTCCCTGGAGGTGTTTAAGCCCAGGCTGGATGAGGCTCTGGCCAGCCTGCTCTAGTGTGGGGTGTCCCTGCCCATGGCAGGGGGGCTGGAACTGCTGATCCTTGTGGTCCCTTCCAACCCTGACTGATAGTATGACACTATGACTGGAAGAGGCTGCCCAGGGAGGTGACTGAATGCCCATCCCCAGAGGTTCTTGAATCCTCATCCCTGGAGGTGACTGAATCTTTGTCCCTGAAGGTATTTTAATCTCCATCCCTGGATGTTGGCTTCTTCTCCATGCCAACAAGTTAAAGGAGGAGAGGAAATGGCCTCAAGTTGTCCCAGGAGAGGTTTAGGTTGAGAGAGAAGAAACTACTTGAGTGGAAGGGTTCTCCAAGCCTGGCACAGGCTGCCCGGGGAGGAGGCTGAATCCCCATCCCTGGAGGGGTTTGCCAGAGGCAGAGCTGTGGTGCTGAGGGCCATGGCTCAGCCCCAGCCTTGGCAGAGTCAGAGAATGGTTGGACTGGAGGATCCTCAACATGGATTCCTCATCCCTGGACGTGACTCCTGGCACCTTCTTATTGCAGTTGAACCAAAGATTCTGCCCCTCACCACTGTGTCTGGGATTCCTTTCATTTTAGGCTGTTTCTGGGGGGGGTTTGGGTGGGTTTTGGGGTGGGTTGGGATTTTTTCTTCCACATTAAAAGGGAAATTACTAAAGATGAAGAAATTGCTGCTGCCTATTGTTCAGGGATGGAAAAGTCAACTAGGAAATGATGCCCAGGAGACAGAGCACAGTCAGCAATTGTTGACTCTCTGGCTCTGGTGAGCTCTTCTGTCATTGCCAGGGCCTTGTCTATCCCAATCTCATTCCTGGAGAACAATTATTCATTATTTTCATTCCTGTCACAGCTGATTCCCACACAGCTCCGCAGTGGAGCTGCTCCCCTGCAGTCCTGGCAGAGCCTTTTGCTGCCTCCGATGGTTAAAGAGTCCTCAAATCAGAACGCAGGTACATTAACAGGAGCTTAACGAGTGTTGTTGATTCAGGGAACTGGCTGCAGTGCCCTGAACAGCTCTGACCTCTGGTCTGGGCTCTCTGAGAGTCCCCTTACAATGGAAACATCCCAGCAGTGGCAGCAAACAAGGGGCAGCTTTGTGGGAGATCCTTATCAGCCTCTGCTGTCAACAAGGCAAGGCAGAATTAAATTCAGCACTGAGACTTCTCCACTTGGTCTGACCTTGCCCCCCCCTCTGCACCATCCCAGGATAAAAGCAAAACAAACCAAACCAAAAGCAACCCTCAGCAATTAATTAAAGGGGCAACTGGTTCCCTGTCAGCAGGAAGTGAAGACAAAGTCAACCTGAAAACTTCAGGAGGAGGCAAAATTTCAACTCCTGGAAGTGCCTTGATCGAAACTTTGACATCAAATTCGATGCAAAAGAAAAGTTAACTCCTCAGATAAAAATAAATAAAGGCTCATAGAATTGTCAGGGCTGGAAGGGAGCTCAAGGCTCAGCCAGCTCCAGCCCCCTGCCATGGGCAGGGACACCTCACACTGCAGCAGGTTGCTCACAGCTACCTCCAGCCTGGCTGCAAACCCCTCCAGGCAGGAGGCTGCCACCACCTCCCTGGGCAGCCTGTGCCAGGCTCTCACCACCCTCCTGGGCAACAACTTCTTCCTCACAGCCAATCTCAAGCTCCCCACTTCTAGTTCTGCTCCATCCCCCCAGTCCTATCCCTCCCTCACACCCTCCAAAGTCCCTCCCCAGCTTTCTGGAGCCCCCTGCAGATCCTGGAAGGCCACAATGAGGTCTCTTTCTTCTGCACCTTCCTTGTTCTTCTGCACCTTCCTTGTTCTGTACCTTCCTGCCTTCCCTAGGGCTCTTTCATGGTTGGACTTAATGATCTTGGAGGTCTTATCCAACCCAAACAATTCTATAGTTCTAGGACAGCTCTAGGATAGTTCTCAACCTGCAGGGAGGTTGTAGCCAGGTGGGGGTTGGTCTCTTCTCCCAGGCACCCAGCACCAGAACAAGAGGACACAGACTCAAGCTGTGCCAGGGGAGGTTTAGACTGGAGGTGAGGAAGAAATTCTTCCCAGCAAGAGAGATTGGCCCTTGGGATGTGCTGCCCAGGGAGGTGGTGGAGTCCCCATCCCTGGGGGTGTTCAAGAAAGGCTTGGATGAGGCACTTGGAGCCATAGTTTAGTTGTCAGGAGGTGCTAGGTGTTAGGCAATAGGTTGGCCTTGATGATCTCTGAGGTCTTTTCCAACCTGGTTGATTCTATGATCCTAGGACAGGATGCATTAGTGCCAAGCCTGTGCCTGCCTGGTAGCTGTTGAGTCTTGCTGGCACTTAGGAGCCTGATGGCTTCAGTGCATGCAGAGCAACACAAAAGCTCATGCAGGGCCTGAATTTAGAAGCAGCAAAGTTTCCACTGCCTGGAAGGGTCTGAGTGTGCTGTAAACTCTGGTAGATTGCTGCTGCTCTGCAAGCTCCTTGAGCCCCTCTCTGCCAGGCAACACTGGAAACTCCTATTCAGAAGCCCCTGGAGCAGACAGCCCCAGCCCCTGCCGGTGGTGTACTGCAGCTTGGTGTCCAGGCCAGAGGATGGTCTAGAGAGCGCTGGATGCTGGACAGCAACCTGGTTTAAAAACATCTGGGGGTGTTGATGGGCAGCTGGCAAAGTATGAGCCACTGTGTGCCCCACAGCAGCCTGGCCTGGATCAGCAGCAGTGTGAGCAGCACAGGAGGGAAGTTATTGTCACCCTGGCAGCCAGCACTGCTGAGGCCACTCCTGAAATCCTGGGTTGAGTTTTGGGCTCCTCACTCTCCATGAAGGACATGAGAGGCTGGAGCAGGTCCAGAGAACCAAGCTGGGGAAGGGTCTGGAGAAGAGGGCTGGGGAGGAGCAGCTGAGGGAGCTGGGGGTGTTGAGCCTGGAGAAGAGGAGGCTGAGGGAGACCTCCTTGCTCTCTGCAGCTCCCTGAGAGGAGGCTGAGGGCAGGTGAGGATTGAGCTCTTCTCCCTAGTCACAAGTGGCACCTCAAGAGGAACTGGTCTCGAGTTGCACCAGGGGAGGTTTGGGTTGGACTTTGGAGGACACTTGTTGACTGACAGGGTTGTCAGAGCCTGGCACAGGCTGCCCAGGGAGGAGGCTGAATCCCCATCCCTGGAGGGGTTTGAAGGAGGCAGAGCTGTGGTGCTGAGGGCCATGGCTCAGCCCCAGCCTGGGCAGAGTCAGGGAATGCTTGGAGTGGGCGACCTTGAAGGGCTTCTCCAACCACAACCATTCCAAGATTCTATGAATTTCTTCTTTGTTTCAAGCTCTGTGCTGCCCTCATGCTTAATCCCAGCCAACATTTACTTAACCTCTCGATGACTCCATCCCCCTGGCTGCCCTGTGCCTCCGATAACAGCTGCCCACCTCGCAGGACCCTCTGTGCCTGCAGCTCTCCAGGGCAGGTGGGGTAGCATCACTGTTACTGAGAGCTGGCAATCTGATGACCTCCCCCTCTGTGCTATCTCTTGTGGACATGTGTGTCCCATTTAGCCCATGTCCTGAAGCAGCACTGCCATGGGAAGAGGTTTGCCTAAGCAGGCCTTGCTTGATTGCAGCTTTCTGGCTGTGGGCTTCTGGAGCTTGTTGCTGCTTGAAAGCCTGGCTCTGCTCTCAGCTCACACATCACAGTGACTTGATTCTAGTTAGGTTGGGGTGGGGTTTTTTTTGCTGTCTCAGTGTGCAAAGACAGAGCACACAGAAGGGAGGTGAAGAGTGTAGATGGAGGAAGAGTTCTACATGAGGCAAAGGGGGAAAACAAGGGAGGAACCTTGGGGGATATGAAATGACTTTGCATTCTCATTTCCTCAGAACTAGAGGAATCCTGGAATCCCAGAGTTACAGGATCAGAGAGTCATAGAGTGAGAGGATCATAGCATTAGAGAATCATGGAATTAAAGAATTATGACTTAAAGAATCATAGCTTAAAGAATCATAGAATAAGGAATCATATCACAGTCTCACAGTCTCACCAAGGTTGGAAGAGACCTCGAAGTCCAACCTGTCACCACAGACCTCATGACTAGACCATGGCACCAAGTGCCACGTCCAATCTCCCCTTGAACACCTCCAGGGACGGTGACTCCACCACCTCCCTGGGCAGCACATTCCAATGGCCAATGACTCAGTGAAGAACTTCCTCCTCACCTCCAGCCTAAACTTCCCCTGGTGCAGCTTGAGGCTGTGTCCTCTTGTTCTGGTGCTGGTTGCTAGAGAGAAGAGCTAACCTCCCCCACATGGCTACAAACCACCCTTCAGGTAGTTGTAGAGAGCAAGAAGGTCTCCCTGAGCCTCCTCTTCTCCAGGCTAAACAACCTCAGCTCCCTCAGCCTCTCCTCCAGGGCTGTGCTCAAGGCCTCTCCCCAGCCTTTTGCCCTTCTCTGGACACCTTCAGTCTCTCGAATGTCCTTCTTAAACTGAGGGGCCCAGAACTGGAGACAGGACTCAAGGTGTGGCCTCAGCAGTGCTGAGCACAGGGCACAATGACCTCCCTGCTCCTGCTGGCCACACTATTCCTAATGCAGGCCAGGATGCCATTGGCCTTCTTGGCCCCCTGGGCACACTGCTGGCTCATGTTCAGGCAGCTGTCATCAGCACCCCCAGGTCCCTCTCTGTTTGGCAGCTCTCAGCCACTCTGACCCCAGCCTGTAGCTCTGCCTGGGGTTGCTGTGGCCAAAGGGCAGCCCCTGGCACTGGGACTTGCTGAATGCCATCCTGTTGGCCTCTGCCCATCTGTCCAGTCAGTCGAGGTCCCTCTGCAGAGCCCTTCTGCCCTCTGACTGACCAACATCTGCTCCCAGCTTGGTGTGATAGAATTACAGAATGCTGGAATTAAAGCATCCTAGAATTAACAGAGTTAAAGCATCCTAGAATTATGGAAATAATGCATCCTAGAATCTTGGAATTCTAGAATCACAGAACACTAGGTTGGAAGGGACCTCAAGAACCATCAGGCCCAGGCTTGACCTCAGTGACAAACCCAAAGAATTATTTTGGTTGGTAAAGACCTTTGAGACCATCAGGTCCAAGCACTCTCTAGGGCTATGAAGTCAACCTCCCACGAGGCTGCTGGGATGAGAGGAAACAGCCTCAGGTTGCACCAGGGGAGGGTGAGGCTGGAGGTGAGAAGAAACTTCTTGGCTGGAAGGGTTCTCAGAGCCTGGCTGGAGCAGCTCTGCCGTGAGCACAGGCTGAGGGAGCTGGGGGTGTTCAGCCTGGAGAGGAGAAGGCTCCAGGGAGGCCTTAAAGCTGCCTGCCAGTGCTTGAAGGGAGCCTACACAAAGGGGAAACCTTCTGACCACCTACAACTCCCTGGAAGGAGGCTGGAGCCAGGGGGGGTTGGGCTCTTCTCCCTAGTGACAAATGATAGGAGGAGAGGAAGTGGCTTCAAATTGCACCAGGGAAAGTTTAGCTTGGAGCTGAGAGGAAACTTGGTGACTGGAAGGTTCTCCAAGCCTGGCACAGGCTGCCCAGGGGAGGCTGAATCCCCATCCTGGGGGGTTTGAAAGAGGCAGAGCTGTGGTGCTGAGGGCCATGGCTCAGCCCCAGCCTCGGTGGAGTCAGGGAATGGTCTGGACTCTCATTTCCCAAGGGAAATACATTCTGGAGGTGCCTAAAGAGTGGGGTGCTGATGCAGCAACTGTCTCTGAGATTCTCACTGATGCAGCCCCCAATGCTTCTTTGCTTCAGACTGGTTCCTTATCAGGGAAAACACACTGCAGGACGAGAAGAGAGAGAAAAACAAATTACTGGTATGGGAAACAAGGGGGGGGAAAAGGGGGGGGGGGGAAGAAAATATAAGTCTTCAAAGAAAGACTGAAAGAGGATGATGTTAAATGATTGAAAGGGGAGGAAATAGTGAGGATTAATTGAGGAAGGAGACTTTGCAGGGCCTCATCCCTCAGCACATTAAAAGTAAATGTTTCCAGAGCAATAACCACCATTTGCACCCAGCTTGTGGTTGCAGCCTGGAAGTTACTGCCAGAGCTGTGTGGCTCTGACACTCGAAACTCAGAAGGCTGTGGAAGTGTTTGGAGGCACAGGGAGGGGTTGCATAACACCAGCCCTGGGAGTCATTCACTCCCACACTTCAAGCTTCTCCTTTCTCCTCTTTTCTCCCTGTGATATTTGAGGGTTGGTTTAGCCACCTGGATAAATAAATGCATACATGAATAAAGAAAGAAGAAAGAAATGCAGCTCCAGTGCCATTTCAGATGCCCCAGAATATGGCTCTGGGCAACCTGATCTAGTGGAAAATGTCCCTTCCCCAGGAGGGTGGTGAGAGCCTGGCCAGGCTGCCCAGGGAGGTGGTGGCAGCCTCCTGCCTGGAGGTTTTTCAGGCCAGGCTGGAGGTGGCTGTGAGCAACCTGCTGTGGTGTGAGGTGTCCCTGCCCACGGCAGGGAGGGTTGGAACTGGATGGTCCTTGAGGTCCCTTCCACCCCTGACCATTCTGTGAGTCTGTGATGCTGTGTTGGCCTCATGAGACATGGTGAGCAGTGCAGAAGTGTCAGCCCAGCCCAGAACCCAGAGTATCATCATCTCCTTCTCAGGTGGTAACAGCAGGGCAAAGATCCAGGCAGAGGTAGAGCAAATTACCTGCTGGGCAACTCCAGGGGCTGGGAACAGAGCCAAGCTCTGCTCCAGCTTCTTAGCTGCAGGGCTGTGCTGGCTGCTGTGGCTCTGCTCCATGGGCATCAGGGACACTAGGACGAGCACAGGGTGAAATGCAGAGCAGCCTGGGGCCACTGCAAGCCGGGAGGTCTGTGCAGATCAGCAGTCTGCATGTGAGGCCGACACTGCTGGAGGTGTGCCTGGAAGGAGCTTGGGAGCTCATCCTACTGCCTTCCCAGGAGTCTCACCCATTTGCCAGGGGCCTGCTCAGCAAGGATGCCATCACCTTGTGTTCCTCTGCCCAGTGCCCCTGGAGAAGGTCTGTTCAGTGTGGTGGGACCTCTGCTAGCAAACCTCCTCTGTGTGAAGCACAGGAAGCCAAAGCAGGGCAGTTTCTCCCCAGCATCAGGTGATAGGACGAGAGAAAATGGCCTGAAATGTGCCAGGGGAGGGTTAGGTTGGAGAGGAGAGAAAATTCCTTTGCTGGAGGAGTGGTCAGGGCCTGGCAGAGGCTGCCCAGGGAGGTGGTGGAGTCCCTATGCCTGGAGGTATTGCAGAACCCTGTGGCCATGGCACCTGGGGCCAGGGTTTGGTGGCCATGGTGGGGCTGGGTTGCTGGTTGGACTGGGTGATCCGAGAGGCCTTTTCCAACCCAACCTCCATAATTCTCTGCCTCTGGGATGTGCTGGGTGCAGTGTGGTGTCTCAGATAGCCCCAGACACCTAGCTTTCAGAAAACAAATGCAGACCTTAGAGCTTGTCACAGTCAGGGGAATGACACTGACCTACAGCAGCCACAGACCGAATCTAGGGAGAGGGAAGGAATCATTCCTGTGCCAGGGGCTCA
>JAAWVA010000655.1:0-19608 GCA_015227895.2 Colaptes auratus | reverse complement strand
AGAGGAAGCCTTCAGAGCTTCCCCTTGGCAGCAGCTTCTGTGCCAGGGCTTGAGCACCAGCTGTGGAAGGGGCTTTGCTGGCCCTGCCTCCCCCTTCCTTGCCCTGAGCCAGGCTGAAGCTGCTCCTTGTGTGGGTTCCTGCAGGGCAGCCCAGCAGGAGGCTTTTGGTGCTCAGCAGCTTCTCAGCAGAGGTTTTCCTTCCCCCAGGCCGGGGCAAGGGTGTGCAGCTCAGGAGGCGCTGGCAGGAGGGATGCTGGAGGTGTGGGCCAGGGGAGTGTCCTGTGTGGGAAGGCAGGAGGGGCTGGGAGCACCCCGGGGTGAGCAGGGCACAGGGCATGGCTGCTCCCTGCACAGCCCAGAGCCTCCCAGCAGCGCCCTGCTGGGAAGGTCAGGAGGTGCTGGGGAGCCTGCGGTGAGCTGTGGCCTCTCAGCCTCGCTGCTGCCTCCTCCTCCTCCTTAAAAGCAGCTGGCAGCCCTGCCCCGGGTGCTGCTGGTGCAGGGGGAGGAGGTGTGTGGCTGTAGGGAGCAGACCTCCTCTGGGCCACTCCATGGCGCCCTGCTCCCCACCGCTGCTGCCCTGGGAGGGATCCGAAGGGACCTGCTGCGTCCTCCGCAGGTGGATGGCTGCTGGGGGAGCAGCCCTTGGGTGCTGCTGGGGGAGCAGCCCTTGGGTGCTGCTGGGGGAGCAGCCCTTGGGGGCTGCTGGGGGAAGCAGCCCTTGGGGGCTGCTGGTTGTCCTAAGGATGTGCTTCCTTTTCCAGGGGAAGAGAGGATGGCCTCCTAGATCCCACCAAGCTCCTGCCTGCTCTGCCTGGGCCAAGAGGAAGGACAGTAAGTAGCTGTGACCTCCTGCTGGCTGCTCACTGCTTTGAGCCTCTCCCTCTACTGGGGATGCTGGGAAAGATCTCCCTGAGAAGAGCTTCCTTGGGGCAGCAATGGGCCCTGGGGGCCAGGAAGGCCAAGGGAGCCCTGGGGGGCATTCAGAGTGTGTCCAGCAGAGCCAGGGAGGTTCTCCTCCCCCTCTGATCTGCCCTGCTGAGACCTCCCCTGGAAGATTGCATCCAGCTCTGGGCTGCCCAGCTCAGGAGGGACAGGGATCTGCTGCAGAGAGCCCAAGGGAGGCTGCAAGGATGCTGCAGGGACTGCAGCAGTGCCTGGGGAGGAGAGGCTGAGAGCCCTGGGGCTGTTCAGCCTGGAGAGGAGAAGGCTGAGAGGGATCTGATCAATGTCTATCAATGTCTGAGGGCTGGGGGGCAGCAGGGAGGGGTCAGGGCCAGGCTCTGCTCAGCTGCACCCTGGCACAGGCCAAGGAGCAAGGGATGGAAACTGCAGCCCAGGAGGTTGCAGCTCAGCAGGAGGAGGAACTTCTGCCCTGGGAGGCTCCCAGAGGCCTGGAGCAGGCTGCCCAGAGAGGTTGTGGAGTCTCCTGCTCTGGAGCCTTCCCAGCCCTGTCTGGATGTGTTCTGTGTGACCTGGGCTGGATTCTGTGCTCCTGCTCTGGCAGGGGCTTGGGCTGGAAGCTCTCCAGAGGTCCCTTCCAGCCCCTGACATCCTCTGATCCTGTGTCCCAGGTGGCTGATGGGGGTCAGGGAGGAGTGAGGGCAGCACAGGGCTGGAGCAGGTTGTCCTCCTGAGGGGAAGAGGGCAGGGAAGGGGAGTGGGGGGGCTCCAGCTACCTGATGGCTGCACCCTGGAGGTTTTAGGGTGGAGGAGGTGAGGGTGGCAGCCCATCCCAAGGGTGGGGTTACCCTGGAGCTACCCTGCCCTCAGCCCTGCCCTTTGCTGGAGCACACCAGGAGTTGAGGAGGAAATAGAGAGGAAACCACAGGGCTGCTGTGGTGAGAGGTTTAAGGTGGCACTTGGAGCCCTGCAGAGGGCACAGCCACTGGGCAGGTGGCTTTTAGCCACCAAAATGGGACCCTGGTAGTGGAGCCTGCCCAGGGTGGTGGCTGCCTGTGGGACACCTCAGCTCCCTTCCCTCCTCTGCAGCTGGGCTCAGAGCTGTGCTGCAGCATCTCGGTGGTCTCCTTGCCGCCTCCCTGGGCTGCTCAGCTCCCACTCCAGGGCCTGGATGTTCCCCGTGGATGTGTTGTGGCCTCTCCCAGGGCAGCAGGGGGGAGCTGCCTCCTCCCTGCCAGCACCCCCAGCGTGCTGCCTCCCCCTCTGCTGCTCCCGGGGGGCCAGACCCGAGCTGCTCTCAGCGCTGCCTCCTGCGGTGGGCCCTGGGGCTGGAGAGGCCCCTGGCTGAGCACAGCAGGGAGGTGACAGTGGCAGCACAAGGGGCAGGCAGGAGGAGGGGGGGCTGGGTCGGTGCTGGGGGGCTCCAAGGGATGTGAAATCAGTGCTGGTGGGTGCCCAGCCCTCGTGGTTGTCCCTCGGCGGGGGGGGGGCTCAGTCCTCCTTGGGTTGTGGTGAGCTGCAGCCAGCAGGAAAGGGCCTTGAAGGGACTCTTTGGGCAGGAGAAGGGGGAGGTCCCTTCCCTGCACTGGTGGCACTGGCTTGATGCTTGGCCTTGGTGACCTTAGAGGTCTTCTCTCGGCTCAGTGACAGCTCCTGACCCTGCTGGAGGTGTCCCTGGGGGCTGTCCTCGCTGGCCAGGGGGGTGGGGCTGGGCTGGGTCAGCTCCAGGGGTCCCTTCCAGCCCCCCCTGTTCTGTGACACCCCAAGGAGGAGCCTTGCAGCTCCCCTGGGGGCATGGGGTTACCCCAGAGGCTCAGCTGTCCCCCATGCCACCCCTGGGGTGGGGGCCCAGGGAGGGGCTTGAGGCCCATCCCCGTGCTTCACTCCCTGCTGCAGGGGGTAAAGAAGCCCAGAGAGGATGGTGGCAGGGCTGGCCTGAGCCAGGTGCTGCCACCTGAGGACATAAAACCAGCTGGGAGCAGCCTGGATGTGCTCTGGGGACGTGCCCCCAGGATGTGCTCCTCCTAGCTGAGGGTGTTTGCCCCTGGCCACGGGGAGGAGCTTCCTGGAGGCTCCTGTGCCCCCCAGGAGTGGTTCTCCACCCCTCTCAGAAAGCTTTGGCCAGGTCCCTGCATGCTTGGAATGCCCTTGGAGTTACCTCTCCTGCTTGAGCCCAGGAGTGTTTGGATTGTCCTGGGGCTGAGTGCTGCTGCTGAGAGCTTGGAGGGTTGATGTGTTCCCTGTTGCAGGGCAGCAAGGTAAATATCCTGGTTGGGCTGCTCAGCCAAGCAGGATGGAGAGGCAGGGGAAGAAACACTCTGCAGGCAGCTGGGAGCAGCCTCCCCATGGCCAGCCTCTTGCTCTTGTGGGGGACTTCAGCTGGCAATTCCTTGTGGAGGGGAGGAAGCAGTCCCGGGGTGGAGAGAGTCCCTTGGGAGGCAATTCTGAAGGGCAAAGGGGCCCAGGAAGCCTTGGATGCACTTCAGGAGGCTGAAAGGGGAGATGGAGGGGAAGCAGCCCAGGCTGGCTGAGCAGGGAGCTTTGGGTGGGACTCAGGAGAAAAGAGGAGTTCCAGACCTGCAGAAGGGGCAGGGAGTGCAGGAGGAGAAAAGGAGAAGGGAGAAGGGCAGCTGGGGCTCAGTGGGGCTGCTGCCAGCAGGGACATCGAAAGTGCCTGGGAATGAATTGTGTCTGGGAGGAGGAGCAAGGAGGAGCAAGGGAGGAGCTGCATCCTGTGCTGGGGGTGGAATCACAGAACCTCAGAGCTGGAAGGGACCTCAGGGCTCAGCCAGCCCCAGCCCCCTGCCATGGGCAGGGACACCTCACCCCACAGCAGGTTGCTCACAGCCACCTCCAGCCTGGCTGCAAACACCTCCAGCCAGGAGGCTGCCACCACCTCCCTGGGCAGCCTGGGCCAGGCTCTCACCACCCTCCTGGGCAGCAACTTCTTCCTCAATCTCCCCACTTCTAGTTCTGCTCCATCCCCCCAGTCCTATCCCTCCCTCACACCCTCACAAGTCCCTCCCCAGCTTGCTTGCAGCCCCCTGCAGAGCCTGGAAGGCCACAATGAGGTCTCCTGGGAGCCTTCTCCTCTGCAGCCTGCACAACCCCAACTCTCTCAGGCTGTCTGCAGAGCAGAGCAGCTCCAGCCCTCTGCTCCTCCTCCTGGCCCTGCTCTGGACCCCTTCCAGCCCCTCCAGAGCCTTCCTGGCACAGAGGCTCCAGAGCTGGAGCCAGAGCTGCAGCTGTGCTCTCAGCAGAGTGGAGCAGAGGGGCAGAATCCCCTCCCTGGCCCTGCTGGCCACACTTCTCTTGCTGCAGCCCAGGCTCTGCTTGGCTCTCTGGGCTGCAAGTGCTCCCTGCTGGCTCCTGCTGAGCTTCTCCTCCCCCAGCACGCCCAAGGCCTTTTCTGCAGGGCTGCTCCCAAGGCAGCAGAGTGCCTGAGGGTGAGGAGAGGGCTGAGGTACTGAACACCTCCTTTGTTCTCTGGGTACCCACCCTCCTGAGCTGGAAGACAGATGGGGAGCAGGATGTAGCCCTCCTAATCCAGGGGCAGATGGTCAGTGACCTGCACCAGCCCTTAGGCACAGAAGTCTCTGGGCTGGATGGCTGCCAGCTGAGGCTGCTATGGAGCTGCCCAAGTGCTCCCCAAGCAGGCCTGGCCCACTGGGGGGGGTCCCTCATGTCCATCTGAAGACCACCTGCAGGGGGGAGGATCTGGAGGCCTGCTGGCCTGAGCTGAGTGCTGGGGAGGGTCCTGGAGCAGATCATCAGTGGCCTCATGTGGCACAGCCAGGGGAGCAGGCTCAGGCAGCCTGGCTTTGAGAGCCAGGTCCTGTTTGACCCACCTCAGCTCCTGCCAGGACAAGGAGAGCCCCTGGGGGTGGGGGATGGGCTGGGGGGGTATCCACCTGGGCTGCAGCAGTGCTTTGGACTTGTGTCCCACAGCATCCTCCTGGAGAAGCTGCTGCTGGGGGCTGGGAGAGCATCATTGGGTGCTGCCCTGAGCATCAGCTGCCTGCTGGACCCCAAGAGTTCCCCAGGCTGGGGCAGAGGGGCTGCAAACTGCCCAGCAGGAAAGGCCCTGGGGGTGCTGGGTGCCAGCAGCTGGGGAGGAGCCAGGGGGTGCCCAGCTGGGCAAGAAGGCCACCAGCAGCCTGGCCTGGAGCAGCAGTGGTGTGGGCAGCAGCAGCAGGGCAGGGATTGTGCCCCTGGGCTGGGCACTGCTGAGGCCACCCCTTGAGTGCTGCCTTCAGTGCTGGGCTCCTGGCTGCCAGCAGCACCTTGAGAGGCTGGAGCAGGGCCAGGGAAGGGCAAGGAAGCTGGGGAAGGGTCTGGAACAGAGGGCTGGGGAGGAGCAGCTGAGGGAGCTGGGGGGGTTGAGGCTGGAGCAGAGGAGGCTGAGGGAGACCTCCTTGCTCTCTGCAGCTCCCTGAGAGGAGGCTGCAGCCAGGGGGGGCTTGGGCTCTGCTCCCAGGTACCAAGGGACAGGACAAGAGGCAATGGCCTCAGGTTGCCCCAGGGGAGGTTCAGGTTGGCCATGAGGAACAATTTCTCCCTCTTGAGGGCTGTCCAGGCCTGGCCCAGGCTGCCCAGTGCAGGGGTGCAGCCCCCAGCCCTGGAGGGGTTTCTGAGCCCTGGGGCTGTGGTGCTGAGGCCATGGGCTGGTGGTGCTGGGCCAGGGCTGGGCTGATGAAGGTCCCTTCCAAGCAGGCAGTTCCCTCAGGCAAGGAAGGCTGCTCTCAGGTGCCCCTGGGGCTCCCCGGGCAGGCCCAGGTGGGTGCCGGCGGCAGGGGCTGGGAGTCCACGGCCCGGATGGAGCCCTGCCTGGTGCTGAGCGGGGTGGGGTGCTGTGCCCCTCGCTGGGGCTCTGCTCTGCTTTCCCAGCACGGATTGGAAGGGCTCCCTGAGCAGCTGGGCTGGCAGCAGTGGGCTGAGGCGGTGCTGGGTGCCAGCCTGAGGGCTGCAGTGCCTCTGAGGCACTGCCAGGCTCCGGGGGCTGCCAGCGCCGCCCCGGCGCCCACCCCTGCGCCTGCCCCGGGGCCCAGCAGGCAGCGCCTGCGCCCGGGCAGGATGTGGCCCAGCCCTCCTGCAGGGAGACAAGGCCAGGGTGGGGGCTGGGAGATCCCGGGGCTGGGAGCTGCTTCCTTGGGGTTAGGAGATCCCAGGGCTGGGAGCTGCTTCCTTGGGGGCTGATAGATCCCAGGGCTGGGAGCTGCTTCCTTGGGGTTGGTAGATCCCAGGGCTGGGAGCTGCTTCCTTGGGGTTAGGAGATCCCAGGGCTGGGAGCTGCTTCCTTGGGGGCTGATAGATCCTAGGGCTGGGAGCTGCTTCCTTGGGGGTTGGTAGATCCCAGGGCTGGGAGCTGCTTCCTTGGGGGTTGGTAGATCCCAGGGCTGGGAGCTGCTTCCTTGGGGGCTGATAGATCCCAGGGCTGGGAGCTGCTTCCTTGGGGGCTGATAGATCCCAGGGCTGGGAGCTGCTTCCTTGGGGGCTGATAGATCCCAGGGCTGGGAGCTGCTTCCTTGGGGGTTGGTAGATCCCAGGGCTGGGAGCTGCTTCCTGGGGGCTGCTCCTGGTGGCTCTCCTCACAGGGAGCTCTGCAGCCCTGCTGCTTGTCCCTGCAGGGCTCCATGTGCTGCCTTGAAGGCTCCAGGGCGGTGATCCCCCTGGGCTCATCCCAGCTCTGTCCATCTGCCTTTGGCTCCTCTGCCAGGGCTGCATCCCATGGGGTTGCTGCTGCAGCCCTGCCTGGGGTGGGACCCAGCTGTGCCCCAGTTTGACCTCCAGGAGTGGTCTGGGGGGGAACCACTCAAGGCCCATCCTTCTCACCCCCGTGGGCCCCTGGGGTGGGCTGCTGGGGGCATGGCAGAGGTCTCTTGGCCTTGTCTCTGTTTCTTGTCCCTGCCCAGGGCTACCACGGCAGCAGGAAAGCCTCAGCGGCTTCCAGAGCCTGCTCTGCTGGCCCAGGGCTGCTTTGCCAGTTGGGGTCACTGGGCACCCACTCTGGCCTGGCCTGGGAGGGCTGTAATCCTCTCCCCCCTTTGGCCTTGCTCCCTGGCCTTGGGCTGCTCCTGGGGTCTGCCCAGGTGTGGGCTGGGGGCAGCTTGGCTGCTGCCTGCTGCTGCTTGGGGGCTGTGTGGGACTGAAACCCTGAGTGGAGCCATCAGGGTCGGGGGGGGGATGGGGATGGATGGGGACAGAGGGAGAAGGTCCTCTGGGGTCAGCCCATGCAGCAGGAGGGCTGGGCCCGGGCCCCGGGGAGGGGAGAGGCTCCAGCAGGAGCTGCACCGGGGGCAGCCTCTGCCGCCAGCCAGGGCTGGGGGGGCAGGCCTGGCTCTGGGGGTGTGCTGCTTTGAAGTCCTTTGTGCAGTGCTAGTGTTCAGCCTGGGGTGCTGGGGAGCTGCAGACATCAAAGCAGGAGGCTTTGGGAGCCTCCTCCCAGCGTGGGGAGCTGAACCCACCTGGGATTTCCCCAGGGCTGGGGGGGGGAGGGGAAGGCCTGGGCTGAAGCCAGGGTGGCGGTGGTGCAGGGCTGCCTGCAGCCCTGGGTGGGATGGATGGAGAGCTGCCTGAAGGACACAGCTCAGAGGGCTGTGGGCAGTGGGGCAGGGTCTGCTGGGAGGCCTGCAGCTCCTGGTGTTCCCCAGGGGTCAGGGCTGGGTCCAGTCTTGTCCAGCATCTGGGCAGGCTGAGAGCTGGGGGAGAGCAACCTGCTGAAGGTGAAGCAGGGCAAGGGCAGGGTCCTGGCCCTGGGCAGGAACAACCTCCTGCAGCAGCACAGGGCAGGGGGAAGCTGCTGGCAAGCAGCTCCAAGCAGAAGCAGCTGGCAGTGCTGGGGACAAGAAGCTGCCCAGCAGCAGCAAGGTGGCCTGGTGGGCAAGAAGGCCAAGGGGGGCCTGGGGGCATGGAGCAGAGTGTGGGCAGCAGCAGGGCAAGGGAGGCTGTGCTGCCCCTCTGCTGTGCCCTGCTGAGGCCACCTCTGGAGCCCTGGGGCAGCTGTGTGCTGCCCAGCTGCAGAGGGCCAGAGAAGTGCTGGAGAGATGTCCAGGCAGGCTGGGAAGCTGCTGAGGGGCCTGGAGCAGCTCTGGCAGCAGCCAAGGCTGAGAGGCCTGGGTCTGAGAGGCTGCAGCAGAGCAGCCCAGAGGGCAGCTGAGCAATGCTCAGCAAGAGCTGAAGGGCCCCTGGGGGGCAAGAGGCTGGGGCCAGGCTCTGCTGAGTGGTGAACAGGGGCAGGCCAAGGGGCAGTGGGCAGAGAGTGGAGGCCAGGAGGTTGGAGGTGAAGAGGAGGAGCAAGTTGTTTGTTGGGAGGCTGCTGGAGGCCTGGGGCAGGCTGCCCAGAGAGGCTGTGGAGTGTGCTGGTGTGGAGAGCTTCCAACCCCCCCTGGGCACTGTGCCCCTGGGCAAGGTGCTGGGGGTGCCTGCTGGGGCTCAGGCTGGGTGGGCTCTGGGGGTCCTTCCCCACCCCCATGCTGGGCTCTGGCATTCCATGGAGAGAACAGAATAGAATTAACCAGGTTGGGAAAGGCCTTCAGGCTGAGTCTCACTGCTGTGCCAGGCTGGGGGCAGCCAGGAGGACGCTGTGCTGTGGGGAGGAGCACTGAGGGGCACAGGGATGCTGCAGGACCCTCCAGCAGCCCTCCCTGCACCACCTCTTCTCCTCGGGGCACTCCGAGCTTCCTGCTCTCGGTAGTCTCTCTGGGCTGCAGGGCTGGGGCTCAGGGCTGCTGGGGCTGGAGCTCAACTTTCCTCCAGCCACAGCCTGCTTGGGGCTGGGCTGGGGGAGTGCAGCCTGGGCTGGAGCCTGGGCTGGGGCTGGGGTTGGAGCCTGGGCTGGGGCTGGGGGTGCAGGCTGTGCTGGCGGGGTGCAGGCTGTGCTGGGGGGGTGCAGCCTGGGCTGGGGGGGTGCAGGCTGTGCTGGGGTGCAGCCTGGGCTGGGCTGGGGTCAGGCGGGCTGGGGGGATGTGGCCTGGGCTGGGGGGATGTGGCCTGGGCTGGGGGATGTGGCCTGGGCTGGGGTGCAGGCTGGCTGGGGGTGCAGGCTGGCTGGGGGGATGTGGCCTGGGCTGGGGGGTGCAGCCCGGGCTGGGGGGTGCAGCCTGGGCTGGGGGGTGCAGCCCGGGCTGGGGGGGTGCAGCCTGGGCTGGGGGGTGCAGCCTGGGCTGGGGGTACAGCCTGGGCTGGAGCCTGGGCTGGGCTGGGGGAGCCTGGGCTGGGGGTTCAGCCTATGCTGGGGGCACAGCCTGGGCTGGGGCTGGGGGTGGAGGCTGGGCTGGGCTGGGGAGCCTGGGCTGGGGGGGTGCAGCCTATGCTGGGGGTACAGCCTGGGCTGGGGCTGGGGGTTGGAGGCTGGGCTGGGCTGGGGGAGTGCAGCCTATGCTGGGGGTACAGCCTGGGCTGGGGCTGGGGGTTGGGGGCTGGGCTGGGCTGGGGGAGTGCAGCCTATGCTGGGGGTACAGCCTGGGCTGGGGGAGTGCAGCCTGGGCTGGGCTGGGCTGGGGGTGCAGGCTGGGCTGGGGGGGTGCAGCCTGGGCTGGGCTGGGCTGGGGGTGCAGGCTGGGCTGGGGGGTGCAGCTGGGCTGGGGTGCAGCCCGTGCTGGGGGGGTGCAGCCCGTGCTGGAGGGGTGCAGGCTGGGCTGGGGGGGTGCAGGCTGGGCTGGGGGTGCAGCCCGTGCTGGGGGGTGCAGCCCGTGCTGGGGGGTGCAGCCTGGGTGTGCTCTGTTGTGCCTCACATTCTCCGAGTGCTTTGCTGCAGAGCCTTCCTCCCCCTGCAGCATTCTTCCCCTGCTTGCCTCGGGTGCAGCTTTGCATCAGGCCCAGCTTGTGCCCTGGAGGCTGGGCACCAGGTCAGCAATCAGCACAATTAACAGTGAAGAAATTAGCTGATTCACCGCTGGCCTCTGAAAGCCAACCCCCGGGGGGAGCAGATTCCCACCCCCCCTGCCCCCAGCCTGCCAGGCTGGTGGGATGAGAGGAGCTGCCCTGGGCTGGGCCGTTTGGCACTGAGGGCAGAGCTGGGAGGGGAATTCGCTGCTCAGTTTGGCTGCCAGCACCCAGAAACTGCCCAGGCAGGGTGAGCAGGAGGTGCTCAGGTCCCAGCCCCCCCCCCGGGGGACAGATTTCACCTCAGGGACTTGGGTGGCTTGGGGAAGAAATGAAATCCCCTGAGCAAACACAGCCTGCTGCCTGCCTCCCCTCCTTGCCCCCTCCCTCCAGGATGTGCTCCTGGCTTTCACCTACCCTCCCCGGGCTGGGAGGACTCAAGGAGCAGGAACAGGGACACAGGAGGGAGCAAATCCGGGAGGGTGGAGCGCGGGGGGGGGGGGGGGGGGGGGCAGGGTCCTGCAGCCCTTCCCTGAGCCTGGGCAGTTCCCTGGGAAAGGCTTCGATGTCCTTGTGTCAGGAGGGGAGTGGTGCAGGGGGAGACAGGCACACTCCTGGGGGGCCACCGCCCCTGGCCCTGGCCCTTTCTTCATCCCTCTCCCCTGTCCCCATCTCCATGGCCTCATCCCCATCCTTTTCTCCAGCCCTCTCCCTTTCCCCCTCCCTTTTCCCATCCCAATTCCTGTCTCCCTCCCTTTCTCCACTGCTGTCCCTGCTCCCACCTCTGTCCCTATCTCTGTCCCCATCCCCACCCTCATCTCCATCCCCACTCCTGTCCCCATACCTTCTCCATCCCTGCCCCCACCCCTGTCCCTGTCTCCATCCCTTTTCCCATCCCCATTCCTGTCTCCCTCCCTTTCTCCACTGCTGTCCCTGCTCCCACCCCGTCCCAATCTCTGTCCCCAGCCCCACCCAGCCCTCTGTGAGGCTTCCCCTGCCTCCCCTGCAGCCCCCTTGCTCTCCTCCTGCTGTAGTTGCCCCTCACCCCTCTGAGCTGCCCTCCCTGCCCTGCTTCCTTCACTGTCCTCCTGCCCTGGTGCCGGGGAAGGGCAGAGCCTGCCCCTGCAGGACCATCCTCGGGGCCTCCTCCTTGCTCTCTCCTGCCCCCAAACCCTCTGCTCTTGGCTCCTCCTCTGCTGGGTGAGGACAGCAGGTGCCAGGCTCATCGGGGTGCTTGGCTGGGCAGGGTGGGGTGCCCAGGAGTGCCCTCAGCCAGGCTGGGTGTGCTCCTTCCTCCTGGCTGGGCATTGGGCACCTCCTCAGCCTCTGCTCCTCCAGGCTGTGCCCGGCCCGGAGCGAGGAGCGGCTCAGGGGGAGCTCAGCTCCGAGCTGGCCTTGGGGTGAGGCTCATCCTGGGGGGGGCAGGATCTCCCAAACCTCTCCCACCTGGTAAGTTCATTTCCCCACCCCCCTCCCCACGTTGTTGCCGGGATGGGGGTGGGGTGGCCCTGGGGTGGCTGCACCGCAGCTCTTCGCTGTCTCACTCCAGGAGGGAGAGGTTTTGGAGGGAGGACAAAGCCACCCTGCTCCCCGGGCCTGGCTTGGAGCAGCATTTAAGCTGCTGGCAGCCCCTTTCCTCCCGGGATGGGGGAATGGAAAGTGCTGGAGGTGCCTCAAGTAGGTGATGATGCTCTTGGCTCCGAGCCCCGTGGCTGCTGCTGTCCCTGCCTGCCTGCCTGGGGGGAGCGGGGGTCCCTGCCTGCGGGGGGCGCCGCTGCTTGGGTGCTGGAGCCAGGGCTGGCTTCCAGATGCCCTCTCAGGGCCTCGCTCTGGGAACTGCCTTGGGGCTTCGTGGTTGGAACTGCCCCCTCCCAGGGGCTTTGTTTTCCTCTTTGGGCTTCCTTTTCAACTCAGTTTTGTTTCCTTCTGGAATGGATTCGTCCCAGGTGGCTCCTGGGGAGGCTCTGCCCTGCCTCCCAGGGGCTCTGCAGCCCAAGCTGCTGGTGGCTGTGGGGCAGAGCAGTGTGACCCGACTCCAGAACCCAGCTCCTGGCCCAGCTGGGAGGGGCAGGGCAGGGGGGAGGCCTCCCTGCCGGGGTCCTTAGGGATGGCTCTGAGGGCTGGGCCTCGGGAGGAAGCTCTCCAGGGTGAGGGAGGAACAGAGGTGCTGGAGGCTCCATCCTCAGAGACGCTGGAGGTCAAACCGTGTGGCCCTGAGCACCCTGCTCTGGCTGGAGGTGTCCCTGCTGCCTGCTGGGGGGCTTGGACAAGCTGCCCTTGGGGGGGGGCCCTGCCAAGCCAGCCCTGCAGGCCTGTGACCTCCCCCGTGCTGCGCAGGGGAGCAGCGGCAGCCGCGATGAGAGCTCCGGCCCGCGCCTGAGGCCTCTGCTGCTGACAAAGATGATCAACAAGTCCCGTGAGTCCTGGGGGGACCCCCAGCTGCCCCTTCCCAAGCAGCTCTGGGGGGTCTGGGGGGCGTGCAGCTGCCAGTTGGGTGCTGGGGGCAGGATGCTGCTGGGCTCTGGCCGGGGCAGCCTGGGCGCAGTGGTGGTGGGGAAGGAGGCTTTGGGGTCCTTGATCCTCCAGGTGTGGGCAACCCCAAGCCCCTGGGCTCTGCTCTGTCACAGTGAGCTGGAGACACCTGGAGAGTGCTGGGGGGAGGTTGTGTGGCCTTTGGTGGAGGGAAGGGAGTGGTGGCTTCTGGACCTGCCTCCGGCTTGGAGCTGCACAGGTTCCTGCTGCTCCCTGGAGAGGCTTTGCTGGGGACAGCTCCACAGCTCTGCCTGGACACCCTGGGAGGGCTGCAGGTCCCCAGCGAGCTACCAGGACACCCTGGGAGGGCTGCAGGTCCCCAGCGAGCTACCAGGACACCCTGGGAGGGCTGCAGTCCCCAGCGAGCTACCAGCACACCCTGGGAGGGCTGCAGGTCCCCAGCGAGCTACCAGGATGTCCTGGGAGGGCTGCAGGTCCCCAGCGAGCTACCAGGACACCCTGGGAGGGCTGCAGGTCCCCAGTGAGCTACCAGGACACCCTGGGAGGGCTGCAGGTCCCCAGCGAGCTACCAGGACACCCTGGGAGAGCTGCAGGTCCCCAGTGAGCTACCAGGACACCCTGGGAGGGCTGCAGGCCCCCAGCGAGCTACCAGGAGATCCCAGTAGGGCTGCAGGTCCCCAGCGAGCTACCAGGACACCCTGGGAGGGCTGCAGGTCCCCAGCGAGCTACCAGGGCATCTGGGAGGGCTGCAGGCCAGCAGCATCTCATATCCAAGCTGCCCTGATGGTGTCTTTCCTCCCCCCTCTCTCTGGCCCACAGGAGGGAAGCTGCTGGGGGTGCTGGCACTGTTCCTGGTGGTGGTTTGGTACTCGATCTACAGGGAGGACAGGTAGGGACCGGGGGAGGGGCTGTCCTTGTGGCCCTCCTGCCCTTGCCTTCACCCTTGGGGTGCTGGAGCAGCATCTGGCTGGATGCTGGGGGCCCATGGGGGGTGGCAGCAGGGGCACACGGTGTGAGGGGTGTGCTGGTGAGGGGGGGTGGCCTGCACTGGGTGTTTTGGAGCCTGGGAGAATCCCTCTCTGCTCCCAGCGCCGGTGGAGGACAGGGAGAGCTTGTGAGGAGCACAGGGGCTGCCCTCTCCTGACAGGAGGCTGCAAGCTCAGCCAGCAAATCAATGGATGAGCTGGGACCATGACACTGAGCAGAGCTGCCCTGAAATCTCCCCCTGGGACAGTCCCCCTGGGAGACCCCACCCTGAACCCCACCACGGAGGTGGCCAGAGCCCCCCTGGCCCCAGTGGGATGAGGAGGAGCAGCAGGGATTTGAGTTTGGCACAGATCCACACTGCTGATGCTCAGAGCTCTGCCCTGCTGAGGCCACCTCTGGAGCCCTGGGGGCAGCTGTGTGCTGCCCAGCTGCAGAGGGCCAGAGAAGTGCTGGAGAGAGTGCAGGGCAGGCTGGGAAGCTGCTGAGGGGCCTGGAGCAGCTCTGGCAGCAGCCAAGGCTGAGAGGCCTGGGGCTGAGAGGCTGCAGCAGAGCAGCCCCAGAGGGCAGCTGAGCAATGCTGAGCAAGAGCTGAAGGGCCCCTGGGGGGCAGGAGGCTGGGGCCAGGCTCTGCTGAGTGGTGGCCAGGGGCAGGCCAAGGGGCAGTGGGCAGAGAGTGGAGGCCAGGAGCTGAGGATGAGGAGACACTGGAGGAGGTTGGAGCCAGGTGGGGGTTGGTCTCTTCTCCCTAGTACCAGTGACAGGACAAGGAGAGGAAATGGCCTCAGGTTGCCCCAGGCGAGGTTCAGGTTGGCCATGAGAAGAAACTTCTTGACTGGAAGGGCTCTCAAGGCCTGGCCCAGGCTGCCCAGGGGGGAGGCTGCACCCCCAGCCCTGGGGGGGTTCCTGAGCCACAGATCTGTGGCGCTGAGGGCCATGGCTGAGCCCCAGGAGAGAGAGGTTTGGCAGGGTGAGAGGAGGGTTGGGCTGGATGACCTCTGAGGGCTTCCCCAGCCGCAGCCACTCTGCCTCTGTGCCTTTGCCACCTCTTCCCTGCCAGCTTCTACTTCCCGGTGCCGGAGAACAGGAGCTGGTGTGCCCCGGGCGAGCTGCAGAGGAAGGCTGCGCAGCTGCTGGGGAAGTGAGTGTGGGAGCCCCCTCCCCACCCAGCCCCTGCCCCCAGCCCCTGCCCCCAGCCTGGCCTCACCCCTCTGCTCCTTGGCAGCTACTCCAGGGACCAGCCTCTGTTCCTGCAGCTGAGAGACTACTTCTGGGTGAAGACTCCGTCGCTGTACGAGCTGCCCTACGGCACCAAGGGAAGCGGTGAGAGCTCCCGCGGCCCCCCTGGCCTGCCCTCTGTCCACGCCCCTGCTGCTGCTGCTCCTCAGGGCCCCCCCTCAGCCCTGCCTGGGACCACCTCCAGCAGGACTTTTCAGGGGGACTGATTTCATTTCACGTCCTCCCTGCCATGTTGTTCCCTCTGCTGTTAGACTTTGTGCTGTGCATCTCCCTGCTCTGGGTCTCTGTAGAAGGGTCTGGACCTGGGCAAGCTGAGAGCTGGGGGAGAGGAACATCATGGAGCTCCAGCAGGGCAAGGGCAGGGTCCTGGCCCTGGGCAGGAACAACCTCCTGCAGCAGCACAGGGCAGGGGGAAGCTGCTGGCAAGCAGCTCCAAGCAGAAGCAGCTGGCAGTGCTGGGGACAAGAAGCTGCCCAGCAGCAGCAAGGTGGCCTGGTGGGCAAGAAGGCCAAGGGGTCCTGGGGGCATGGAGCAGAGTGTGGGCAGCAGCAGGCAAGGGAGGCTGTGTGCCCTCTGCTGTGCCCTGCTGAGGCCACCTCTGGAGCCCTGGGGGCAGCTGTGTGCTGCCCAGCTGCAGAGGCCAGAGAAGTGCTGGAGAGAGTGCAGGGCAGGCTGGAAGCTGCTGAGGGGCCTGGAGCAGCTCTGGCAGCAGCAAGGCTGAGAGGCCTGGGGCTGAGAGGCTGCAGCAGAGCAGCCCCAGAGGGCAGCTGAGCAATGCTGAGCAAGAGCTGAAGGGCCCCTGGGGGGCAAGAGGCTGGGGCCAGGCTGTGCTGAGTGGTGGCCAGGGGCAGGCCAAGGGGCAGTGGGCAGAGAGTGGAGGCCAGGAGGTTGGAGGTGAAGAGGAGGAGCAAGTTGTTTGTTGGGAGGCTGCTGGAGGCCTGGAGCAGGCTGCCCCAGAGAGGTTGTGGAGTGTGCTGGTGTGGAGAGCTTCCAACCCCCCCTGGGCACTGTGCCCCTGGGCAAGCTGCTGGGGGGCCCTGCTGGAGCAGGGCTTGAGCTGGGTGAGCTCCAGGGGTCCCTTCCCACCCCCTCCGTGCTGGATTCTGGCATTCAGATTGGGCCAGGCTTTAGTGATCCCTCCCCAAGGCTGTATCCAGTTCTGGAGGGGTCTGGGCTGGGCTCCCAGCACCTGGCAGCAGGCAGGAGCTGAGCCTCTCCTCCCCCTGGCTTTGCAGAAGATGTCCTGCTGCGCTTGCTCTCCATCACTCACCACTCCCTGCCCGACAGCATCCAGAGGTAGGGCTGGGGCCGGCTGGGGCCTTCCTCTCTTCCCCTCACTGCCGTGCTGGGAGGGAGGAGCCCGCAGCCCCAGGCTGCGGTGCAGGGCGTGGGAGGCTGTGGGGAGCGGCGAGCAGGGGGCTCCTGGCTGGGCTGGGGAAAGCTGCTGCCAGCTGCAGCTCTCCCTGCAGCCTCAGGTGCCGGCGGTGTGCGGTGGTGGGCAACGGCCACCGGCTGCGCAACAGCTCCATGGGGGACACCATCAACAGCTACGACGTCGTCATCAGGTGCGGCCCCGGGGCGCCCCCTGCTGCCCCCCCGCCCCCTCCTGCTGCCCCCCCGCCCTCCCTGCACCCCCTCCTGCTGTCCCCCCTGCCCTCCCTGCACCCCCTCCTGCTGTCCCCCCTGCCCTCCCTGCTCCCCTGCTGCCCCCTTCTGCTGCCCCCCTGCCCTCCTCACTGCCCTCCCTGCCTCCTTCCTGCTGCCCCCCTGCCCTCCCCGCTCCCTCTGCTGCCCCCTCCTGCTGCCCCCCACCATGTGCTCCCCCTGTCCCACTCTGCTGCCCCCTACCCCCTGCCTCCTTCTCTCCCCCTGCCCCTGCTCTGTACTGCCCCACACTGTCCCCTTCTCTCCTCTCCCCCCCTGCCACTCCCCTGTTCCCCCCTGCTCCCCACTTGCCCCCACACTCCCCTGTGCTCCTCCTCTCCCCCTGCCCCTGCTCTGCACGGCCTCCCACTGCCCCTTGCTCTCCCTCTGCCCCCCGCCCCGCACTGCCCCCCCGCCCGTGGGGCTGCCCCCCGCCGTGGGGCTGCCCCGTGACGCCGCCGTGTCCCCGCGGGCAGGCTGAACAACGCTCCTGTGCACGGCTACGAGCAGGACGTGGGCTCCAAGACCACCCTGCGCCTCTTCTACCCCGAGTCTGCCCACTTTGACCCCCGGGCGGAGAACAACCCTGACACGCTGCTGGTGCTGGTGCCCTTCAAGCCCATGGACTTCCAGTGGATGGAGGCCATCCTCAACGACAAGAAGAGGGTAAGAGGCCTGTGGCCGGCTCCCGCCGCTGCCTGCTGGCCAACCCCCCCCCCCCCCGGCTGGGGCCCCCTGCTCTGCCTGGCACAGCCCTGGGCATCTCCTGCAGGTGCGGAAGGGCTTCTGGAAGCAGCCCCCCTTGATCTGGGAGGCCAACCCGGAGCAGGTGAGGATCCTCAACCCCTACTACATGGAGGTCACTGCTGCCAAGCTGCTCCACCTGCCCATGAAGCAGCCACGCAAGGCCAAGCAGGTGAGGGCGGGTGCCGGGGGTGGTCCTGGGGGCAGGTGCCGGGGGCCGGTGCTGGGGTGCTGCTGAGGCTGAACCTGGGGGCCGGTGGCGGGGGAGGTGCCAGGGGCGGTGCCGGGGTGCTGCCGGGGCTGAACCTGGGGGCAGGTGCTGGGGGGGGGTGCCGGGGGCTGATGCCGGGGCAGGAGCCGGGGGCGGTGCCGGGGGCTGATGCCGGGGCAGATGCCGAGGGTGGAGCCGGGGGCGGTGCCGGGGGTGGAGCCGGGGGCGGTGCCAGGGGCTGGTGCCGGGGGCTGAACCTGGGGCAGGGGCCGGGGCTGGTGCCGGGCACGGTGCTGGGGATGGAGCCGGGGGCGGTGATGGGTTGGTACTGCTCCCTCTGCAGCTCAGTGAAGCTACAGCTCTGGGCAGGTCAGAGCCGTGGGCCAAGGCTCCCTGGGTGAAGTTCAGCAAAGCTAAGGGCCAGGGCCTGCCCCTGGCTCACAGCAGCCCCACAGGGAGCTCCAGACCTGGGGAGATGTGGTTGGAAAGCTGCAGCCTGCAGAGGGCCCTGGGGGTGCTGGGTGGCAGTCACTGCCCATGAGGCAGCAGTGCCCAGGTGGCCAAGCAGGGCAGTGGGCTTCTGGCTTGGGTCAGGAGCAGGGTGGGCAGCAGGGCCAGGAGGTGACCATCCCCCTGTGCTCAGCACTGGGGAGGCCACAGCTGGAGTGCTGTGCTCAGCCCTGGGCCCTCCCTGCAGGAAGGAGCCTGAGGGGCTGGAGCCTGTCCAGAGCAGGGCAGCCAGGCTGGAGCAGGGCCTGGAGCCCCTGGGCTGGAGGAGGGCTGAGGGGGCTGGGGGAGCTCAGGCTGGAGCAGAGGAGGCTGAGGGAGACCTCCTTGCTCTCTGCAGCTCCCTGCAGGGAGGTTGGAGCGAGGAGGGGGCAGCCTCTGCTCCTGGGTGCCAAGGGACAGGAGCAGAGGCAATGTCTGCCAGCTGCAGCAGGGGAGGCTGAGGCTGGCTCTCAGGAAATCTTTCTGCCCTGGCAGGGGTCCCAAAGCTTGGAAGGGGCTGCCCAGGGCAGTGCTGGAGTCTCCCTCCCTGGGGGGGTTGCAGCCCTGTGTGGAGGTGGTGCTGAGGGACAGGGTTTGGTGCTGAGCCTTCAGTGCTGGGTGAGCCTGCAGGGCTGTGCCAGATGCCTGTGCTCTGTGTTCTCTCTGCCCCCTCTGTTCCCCCTGCAGAAGCCAACCACAGGGCTCTTGGCCATCACCCTGGCTCTGCACCTCTGTGACCTGGTGCACATCGCAGGCTTCGGCTACCCCGACTCTGCCAACAAGAAGCAAACCATCCACTACTACGAGCAGATCACCCTCAAGTCCATGGCTGTAAGCTTCTCCCCTGCTTTCTGCCCCCCTCCCGGGCTGGTGCCAGCCCCGGGGAGCAGCACTGCTGCGCTCAGCACCCTGCCAGGGTCTCCCCGGGGGCGCTGCCGGGTGCTGAGCTCCAGCCCTTGGGTGGTGCTTGGCCGGAGCCTCCCTGCGGCTCTGTGGTCGTGGCGGGGAGCTGAGAAGAGCTCCTGGCTGGGGGGTCTGGCCTGGGCCATGTCCCTCCTTGTGAGGGGCTCCTGCCTGCAGGGGCAGGCAGGGGGCGGGCAGGGGGCGGGCAGCGGGCGGCGGGCGGCAGGGGCGGCAGGGGTGCTGGCAGGGAGGCGGCAGGGAGCTGGCCAGGAGGCGGCAGGGAGCGGGCAGGGAGCGGGCAGGGAGCTGGCAGCGGGCGGGCAGGGGCGGGCAGGGGGCTGGCAGGGAGCGGGCAGCGGGCGCGCAGTGGCGGGCAGGAGGCGGGCAGGGGGCTGGCAGGGGGCGGGCAGGGAGCGGGCAGCGGCGCGCAGTGGGCGGGCAGGGGGCGGGCAGGGGGCGGGCAGGGGGTGGGCAGGGAGTGGGCAGCGGGCGCGCAGCGGCGGGCAGGGAGCTGGCAGGGGCGGGCAGCAGGCGGGCAGGGGGCAGGCAGGGACTGGCAGGGGGCGCGCAGGGGGCGGGCAGGGCCGGGCAGGGAGCTGGCAGCGGGCTGGCAGGGTGCGGGCAGGGGGCGCGCAGCGGGCGGGCAGGGGCAGGCAGCGGGCGGGCAGGAGGCGGGCAGGGGGCGGGCAGGGGCGCGCGCAGCAGGCGGGCAGGAGGCGGGCAGGGGGCGGGCAGGGGGCGCGCAGCGGGCTGGCAGGGGGCAGGCAGCGGGGCGGGCAGGAGGCGGGAGGGGGCGGGCAGCGGGCGGGCAGGGGTCCTGGCAGGGGGCGGGCAGGGGGCGGGCAGCGGGCGCGCAGGGGCGGGCCGCGGGCGGGCAGGGGGCGGCAGGGTCGGCAGGGGGCGGGCAGGGGGCGGGCAGCGGGCGGCGCAGGGCAGTGGGCGGGCAGGGAGCGGGCAGGGGGCGGGCAGCGGGCGGGCAGCGGGCGGGCAGGGAGCGGGCAGGGGGCGGGCAGCGGGCTGGCAGGGGCGGGCAGGGGGCGGGCAGGGGCGGCAGCAGCAGCCCTGTGCCGCTGTGTCCCCCCCGCAGGCGTCGGAGCACAACGTGTCCCACGAGGCTGTGGCCATCAAGAGGATGCTGGAGCTGGGGCTGCTGAAGAACCTCACCTACTTCTGAGGCC
>JAAWVA010000654.1:0-19610 GCA_015227895.2 Colaptes auratus | reverse complement strand
CCCACTTCAATACAGACAGAGAGCTGCTGGAGAGAGTCCAGCAGAGGCTGTGAGGATGAGGCAGGGACTGGAGCAGCTCTGCTGTGAAGAAAGGCTGAGAGCCCTGGGGCTGTTTGGTGTGGAGAGGAGGAGGCTGAGAGGGGCTCTGAGCAATGTCTGGCAGTAGCTGAGGGGTGGTGTGAGGATGGAGCTGCCAGGCTCTGGCTGCTGCTGCCCAGGGACAGGGGCAAGGAGCAGCAGGCACGAGCTGGAACCTAGGAGGTTCCTCCTCACCATGAGGAGAAATTGTTTGGGGTGAGGCTGCTGAGGCTCTGGCACAGGCTGCCCAGGGAGGCTGTGGCTGCCTCCTGCCTGGGGGTATTCAAGACCAGGCTGGATGAGGCCCTGAGCAGCCTGGGCTGGTGGGAGGTGTCCCTGCCCATGGCAGGGGGTTGGAGCTGGGTGGTCTTCAAGGTCCCTTCCAACCCAACCCATCCTGTGGTTTCTAAGCTGGCTGCAGGTGAAAAGGCAGAGGGTAGAAATGTGTCTGTCAGCCCCCCAGCACTGCCTGGTGGCTCAGAAGGCTCTTCCCCAGAGCCCCAATCACAGAACTGCCAGGGCTGGGAGGGACCTCAAGGCTCAGCCAGCCCCAACCCCCTGCCATGGGCAGGGACACCTCACACTGCAGCAGGTTGCTCACAGCCACCTCCAGCCTGGCTGCAAACACCTCCAGGCAGGAGGCTGCCACCACCTCCCTGGGCAGCCTGGGACAGGCTCTCACCACCCTCCTGGGCAACAACTTCTTCCTCACATCCAATCTCAATCTCCCCACTTCTAGTTCTGCTCCATCCCCCCAGTCCTATCCTCCCTGACACCTCACAAGTCCCTCCCAGCTTGCTTGCAGCCCCTGCAGACACTGGAAGGCCACAATTAGGTCTCTGGGAGCCTTCTCCTCCCCAGCCTGCACAACCCCAACTCCCTCAGTCTGTCCTCACAGCAGAGCAGCTCCAGCCCTCTGCTCCTCCTCGGGGCCCTTCTCTGGACACCTTCCAGCCCCTCCAGAGCCTTCCTGGCACAGAGGCTCCAGCACTGGACCCAGAGCTGCAGCTGTGGTCTCAGCAGAGTGGAGCAGAGGGGCAGAATCCCCTCCCTGCCCTGCTGGCCACACTTCTCCTGCTGCAGCCCAGGCTCTGCTTGGCTCTCTGGGCTGCAAGTGCTCCCTGCTGGCTCCTGCTGAGCTTCTCCTCCCCCAGCACCCCCAAGGCCTTTTCTCCAGGGCTGCTCTCCAGCAGACACGAGGTGCTGCAGACATGGTTCAAGACTTACCTGGGCTCAGGCTTTACTCTCTGGCTCTGAATGTCCTCCACTCCAGCTGCACTGTTTTGCCCTAAGGGCAGGATGAGGGAGGTGAAACAACTCTTTTCCTTAGCAGTGGGCCAAGGCCACCAGCACATCCAGGGCACAGGAGGTGGCAGCTGAGCAGGAGCAGAAAGTGGTTTGTTGTGAGGCTGCTGGAGGCCTGGAGCAGGCTGCCCAGAGAGGTTGTGGAGCTGCTGGTGTGGAGAGCTTCCAACCCCCCCTGGGCACTGTGCTGCTGTGGGGGCCCTGCTGGAGCAGGGCTGCGGCTGGGGGGCTCCAGAGGTCCCTTCCCACCCTCCATGCTGGGGTCCTGCATTTGGATCTGTAGCTCAGTGTTGTGCCAGCTGGGTGCTGAGCTTCCAACCCCACCTGGCTGTGTTCCTGCCTGCCCTGCCCTGGGTGATCCTGTTCTGGACTGGATGACCTCCAGAGGTCCCTTCCAAGCCCTCCCCCTCTGGTGGCTCTCTGAAGCAGCACAGGAACTGCCTGGTGGCATTAAACTCCCAGCTGAGAGCTTCCAGCCCCAGCTGGGTGTGCTCCCGGGTGCCCGGCCTGGGTGCCCTGCCCTGGCGGGGGGGTTGGTCTGGATGGTCTCCGGGGGTCCCTTCTGAGCTCCCCATGATGTGCTTCTGCCATTCTGTGACCTCCATCTGTGTCTGGCCCAGGCTTCCCTGTGGCTGCAATCTCAAAGCCTAGCAGCACTCACACCTCACTGCCCTAACCTTCTGCTGCCCCATCCCCACCCCCAGCCAGGCCCCAGCTGTGGCATGGTCCATGCATGACCCCTGCTTGGAAGAGCTGCTGCCTGGGCCTGCTCCCTCCCCTCTGCTAAATTTGGCTGCAGCCAGTGAGTGCCAAATCCCTGCCTAATTACCCTCTAAGCTGTCAGAGAGGATCCACACGTGTCAGAGCAGCAAAGAGGATTGCCCAGCTTTAATCTTAGCAAGGCCTAGGTAATCCCAGGGGCTGCAGCACTGCCCAGCAGCATGGGGCCAGCTTTAGAGGTGCCTCCACCACCAGCACCACCACCAGGCTTTCCTTCTCCTGCCTAGCTCAGCCTGACTTGGAGCTCCAGGCCTGCAGGCTGACTTGTGCAGGTTGATGTGAAGGTGCCTCCAGCCTCCAGCTGTTGGTCTGAGAGCAGCTGGCCCCCAAGGGCAGCTCTCAGCACAAATCCAGCTCCCAGATTTGGGCTCCATGAGGTCTGTGAGCAGCTGGTCCCCAAGGGCAGCTCTGAGCATGAGTCCAGCTCCCAGATTTGGGCTCCATGAAGTCTGAGAGCAGTTGGTCTCCAAAAGCAGCTCTGAGCACAACTGCAGCCACACAGAGAGTGGTGCAGCAGAGGCTGAGCTTTGCTCCTGAGCCATCTGTGCAGCAGATCTCCAGCAGGACCTGCCCTGTCCCAGGGAATCTTTGATTTGCAATGAAAGAATTTCTTTTGCCAGGAAATTCCCTGTTTGGCAGGGGCTGTGCTCCAGACCCCTCCCCAGCCTCCTTGCCCTTCTCTGGACACCAACAAGTCCCTCAATGTCCTTCTTAAACTGAGGAGCCCAGAGCTGGACACAGGACTCCGGGGTGGCCTCAGCAGTGCTGAGCACAGGGCAGAAGGACTTCCCTGCTCCTGCTGGCCACACTCTTCCTGCTGCAGGCCAGGATGCCCTTGGCCTTCTTGGCCCCCTGGGCACACTGCTGCCTCATGTTCAGCCTACTATCAACCACTCCCCCCAGGTCCCTCTCTGCCTGGCTGCTCTCAGCCACTCTGCCCCCAGCCTGTAGCTCTGCCTGGGGTTGCTGTGGCCAAAGTGCAGCCCCTGGCACTTGGCTGTGTTCAATCTCCTGCCCTTGGCCTCTGCCCCTCTGCCCAGCCTGGCAAGGTCCCTCTGCAGAGCTCTCCTGCCCTCTAACAGCTCAACTCCTGCCCCCAGCTTGCTGTCAGCTGCACATTCACTGCTGATGGACTCAGTGCCCTCCTCCAGAGCATCAATAAGGATATTTTCCCCCTCTTTTTGTTTTTGTGTTCCCCTCCAGCCCAAGTTTCTCAGATAGCTTCCAGCCACCTGAAGCAGCATTGTCAGCTGGTGAGGCAGCTGTGGATCCTTTTGACCTACTTCTGTGGATCAAGCCCCAGGAGTTGAAAGGCAAATTAATGTTGTGTGGAATGGATCTTCCTGGAAGGCATCACTCCTGTTTGCAAGCTCCCTGGCAGCTTTGGCAGCTCTGTGCTGAACAATCATGGGGCAGAAAAGCACAGAGAGAACCTTCCCCTTCCTCCTGACTTCTCCTCAGAAGAAGCTTTTGACTCATAGAATAGCTCAGGGTGGAAGGGACCTCAGAGCCCACGGCAGGGGGTTGGAAGTGGGTGGTCTTCGAGGCCCCTTCCAAGCCAACCCAGTCTGGGAGTTCCTGAGGTTTGCATCATTCAATCCATGGGGTTAAAGCCTCAGAGCAGAAACATGAACAACCAGCCCTGGCTGAGGCTGTCTCTGCTGGCTGCAGAAGGCTTGGACTGGATGACCTTGAGAGGTCTTTCCCCACCCAAAGCTGCCTGGGAGCCTATGAAGCATTTTTCTGGAGCAGCTGGAGACTGTGCTTAGCCAAATCCTGCTCCAGAGCTCAGCTGAAGCTGTGGCAGCTCTGCAACCTGCCCTGCAAGGCTGCCTTCTGCTGTGGTTATCTTCAGGGCATCCTCATGGAGGCCCAGCATGGCTCAGGCTGGGAGGGAGCTCAGAGCTCAGCTGCTCCAACCTCCCCTCCATGCCCAGGGACACCTCTCAGCCAGACTCAGCTGCTCAGGGCCTCAGCCAGCCTGGCCTGCAGCACCCCCAGGCAGGAGGCAGCCACAGCCTCCCTGGGCAGCCTGGGCCAGAGGCTCAGCAGCCTCACACTCAACAGCTTCTTCCTCAGCTCCACTCTGACCCTGCTCTGCCTCAGCTCCAAACCCTTCCCCCTTGGCCTGGCTCCAGCCCCCCTCAGGAGCAGTTCCTCTGCAGCCTTCCTGCAGGATGCCTTCAGGTGCTGGCAGCAGCTCTGAGGTGCCCCTGGAGCCTTCTCCTCTGCAGGCTGCACAGCCCCAGCTCCCTCAGCCTGTGCTCCCAGCAGAGCTGTCCCAGCCCTCATTTCCACAATGATTCATGTCTGTGAAGCAGTAAAAAGAGGAAAAGAGAAGTCAAATCTCCTTTCTCCAGCGTGCCTGCTGCCTCTTGCTGAGAGATAGCATCTTCAGGAATGAGGTCACTGTCTGAGAGCCTTCCCCCAGCCCCTCTCAGCAGCCTCTGAGGCATCTGGAGGAAGAAAAACTAAATCCAAGATTCTCTGAAGCAGACTCAACCTGGAACCCAAACCAAGAAAGGAGCAAAGCCAGAGACCTCAGAGACCAAAGGCAGGCCCAGCACAGGGGCTGCCCTGCTCCCTGCTCCTGGCTTGCATGAGATAAGGAAGCAACTCAAGCAGAAAGAAGGCAGTGGGGGGAGGGTGAGAGAGAGACTGAGGGACTGCAGCGCAGGCGAGGGGAGATCTGAGCTCAGGAGAACCACAGCAGCCAGGCTGGAAATGGTTAGGCTCAGGGAACTGATGGCTGGGGTTGATGAGCTCATGGCTGGAGCTGGGGAGCTCATGGTTGGGCTTGGGGAGCTCATGGTTGGATTGATTAGCTCATGGTTGGGCTTGGTGAGTTCATGGTTGGGGTTGATTTGGTCATGGTTGGAGTTGGTGAGCTCATGGCTGGAGTTGATGAGCTCAAGATTGGAGTTGATGAGCTCATGGCTGGAGTTGATGAGCTCATGGCTGGAGTTGGTGAGCTCATGGCTGGAGTTGGTGAGCTCATGGCTGGGGTTGGTGAGGTCATGGCTGGGGTTGGTGAGCTCATGGCTGGAGTTGATGAGCTCATGGCTGGGGTTGATGAGGTCATGGCTGGGGTTGATGAGGTCATGGCTGGGGTTGGTGAGGTCATGGCTGGAGTTGATGAGCTCATGGCTGGAGTTGATGAGCTCATGGCTGGGGTTGATGAGGTCATGGCTGGGGTTGATGAGGTCATGGTTGGGGTTGATGAGCTCATGGCTGGAGTTGATGAGCTCATGGCTGGAGTTGATGAGCTCATGGCTGGAGTTGATGAGGTCATGGCTGGGGTTGGTGAGCTCATGGCTGGAGTTGATGAGCTCAGGGTTGGGGTTGATGAGCTCATGGCTGGAGTTGATGAGCCCATGGTTGGGGTTCATGAGCTCATGGTGGGGTTTGATGAGCTCCTGGATGGAGTTGATGAGCTCATGGTTGGGTTTGATGAGCTCATGGCTGGGGTTGATGAGCTCATGGCTGGGGTTGATGAGCTCATGGCTGGGGTTGGTGAGCTCCTGGATGGAGTTGATGAGCTCATGGTTGGGTTTGATGAGCTCATGGCTGGGGTTGGTGAGCTCCTGGATGGAGTTGATGAGCTCATGGTTGGGTTTGATGAGCTCATGGCTGGGGTTGATGACGTCATTGTTGGGGTTGGTGAGCTCATGGTTGTGGTTGATGAGGTCATGGCTGGGGTAGATGAGGTCATGGCTGGAGTTGATGAGGTCATGGGTTTGGTGAGATCATGGTTGGGGTTGATGAGGTCATGGCTGGGTTTGATGAGGTCATGGCTGGGTTGATGAGGTCATGGCTGGAGTTAATGAGCTCCTGGTTGGGTTTGATGAGGTCATGGTTGGAGTTAATGAGCTCCTGGTTGGGTTTGATGAGGTCATGGTTGGAGTTAATGAGCTCCTGGTTGGGTTTGATGAGGTCATGGTTGGGTTTGATGAGGTCATGGTTGGGTTTGATGAGGTCATGGTTGGGTTTGATGAGGTCATGGCTGGGGTTGATGAGCTCATGGTTGGGTTCGATGAGCTCATGGTTGGAGTTGATGAGGTCATGGCTGGGTTTGATGAGGTCATGGCTGGAGTTGGTGAGCTCCTGGTTGGGTTTGATGAGCTCCTGGCTGGAGTCCCTGCAGGCATCCCCAACTAGAACAAACTGCTGGGCCCCCAAAGGCTCTGCCCTGCAGTGGTGGCAGGGATGGAGCCCCTCCAGCCTCTCTGGGCAGCCTGCAACAGCTTCTTCACCCTCAGAGGGAAGGACTGCTCCCTACTGCCCAGCCCAGCTCTCCCTCCTTGCCCCTTACAGCCCCCAGCCCTTGTCCCACCACTCCTTGCCCTTGCCAGGAGTCCCTCTGCAGCTCTCCCTGAGGCCTCTTGGAGTCTGAGCCACTGGATCAGGTTGCCCAGAGCCCTGTCCAGCCTCACCTTGAGTATCTCCAGCTTTCAGGGGGCTTCAGCTTTCAGGTACTGGAGGGCTGCTCTGATGTCTCCTTGGAGCCTTCTTCTCATAATGCCTGAGGAGTCCAAAGTTTCCATCAGCCTGCCTGGGAGCTCCACCCTCCCTCACCCTCTCTGCTTTCATGGCCAGTTTGAGTGTGGACCCCTGAGACCAGACTCCCACTGGCCCAGCTGGCATTGGGTGAGCCACCTCCCTGGGCCTGAAGGGGTTGGGTTTTTTGGGTCCCTCTCGTTGGCATTGTTCCACCCATCCCCTGGAGGGTATTTTTAACTCTCCCCACCTCTTACACCCCAGAGAGCTTTGTACCCAAGAAGACAACTCCAAATGCCATGCCAACGTTCAGCAGGAGAAGGAGCTGGTGGTGCTGGAGCTATTTTGGGCCCTCCTATCGCTGCACACACACATGTGATGAGATTACTCACTGGGAAAGAGCTAATCAAAGCTATTTGTGTATTTCAAGCTTAATTACTCACTGCTTTCCCTTGCAAATATCACAGAAGTCTGACTTGCTGCAAGCCAAGAGGGGCTGGGGGGGAAGGACCACTCAGAGGATGCAGAACTGGCTTGATGGCTGCACCCAAAGAGTGGCTGTCCATGGGTCCATGTCCCAGTGGAGGCCAGGGACAAGCAGAGTCCCTCAGGGATCAGTCCTGGGACCAGGCTTGTTCAACATCTCTGTGGGTGCCATGGACAGTGGCATTGAGTGCACCCTCAGCAAGGTTGCTGATGACACCAAGCTGTGTGGTGCAGCAGACAGCTGGAGGGAAGGATCCATCCAGAGGGACCTGGTGAGCCCATGCCAACCTCATGAAGGTCAATAATATTCCTTCTGCTGCTGTCCTACACCCTGCAAATCACTCCCAGCACAGTATGGGCTGGAAGGGACCTTGAGGATCATCTAGAGCTCACGTCCCCCATGAGCAGAACTCAAGATTGATTGAACTTGGAAAGCATTCCTGGAGCTCCTCACTTCAGCTCTTCATATTCTATTAGCCAAGACCTTGACTGCCTTGACTCTCTTGCTTGACTGCCAAGAGATTGTACTTGGTTGAATTAAGAGAGGGCTCAGAGAAGAGGAGCAGATAAAGAGCTTTCATGGACAGGTTTCACCCTCAGCAAGTTCCCAACCACACCAAGCTGTGTGGTGTGGCTGGAGGGAAGGATCCATCCAGAGGGACCTGGACAGGCTGCAGAGCTGGGCTCAAGCCAACCTCAGGAGGTTCAACAAGACCAAGGGCAGGGTCCTGCATCTGGCTCAGGGCAATCCCAGGCACTGATACAGGCTGGGCAGGGTCTGGCTGGAGAGCAGCCCTGGAGAAAAGGCCTTGGGGGTGCTGGGGGAGGAGAAGCTCAGCAGGAGCCAGCAGGGAGCACTTGCAGCCCAGAGAGCCAAGCAGAGCCTGGGCTGCAGCAAGAGAAGTGTGGCCAGCAGGGCAGGGAGGGGATTCTGCCCCTCTGCTCCACTCTGCTGAGCCCACAGCTGCAGCTCTGGGTCCAGTGCTGGAGCCTCTGTGCCAGGAAGGATCTGGAGGTGCTGGAAGGTGTCCAGAGAAGGGCCCTGAGGAGGAGCAGAGGGCTGGAGCTGCTCTGCTGTGAGGACAGACTGAGGGAGTTGGGGTTGTGCAGGCTGGAGAGGAGAAGGCTCTGAGGAGACCTCATTGTGGCCTTGCAGGATCTGAAGGGGGCTCCAAGCAAGCTGGGGAGGGACTTGTGAGGGTGTCAGGGAGGGATAGGACTGGGGGGGATGGAGCAGAACTAGAAGTGGGGAGCTTGAGATTGGATGTCAGGAGGAAGTTGTTGCCCAGGAGGGTGGTGAGAGCCTGGCACAGGCTGCCCAGGGAGGTGGTGGCAGCCTCCTGCCTGGAGGTGTTTGCAGCCAGGCTGGATGTGGCTGTGAGCAACCTGCTGCAGTGTGAGGTGTCCCTGCCCATGGCAGGGGGTTGGGGCTGGCTGAGCCTTGAGGTCCCTTCCAGCCCTGCCAGTTCTGTGATTCTATGACATTGAAGGCCATGCAAGGCAGAAATCATCACTCAGGCCAGGTGGAAGTCTCAGGTTTGTTGGAGGAGAGGTGGTTGATGCTGTCTCAAGGCTACACCACCCTCCTTCCTTAGCTCCCCCTCTCCTGCCATCACTCATTCCATAGAGACAAGGCTGCTCCTCCACTAGGAGCTCAATCACTGCTTGTAAACCCTGTCAAAATGCCTCAAGCCTTCCAATGTGAACCCATTTGAACCAGTGGAAGCCACAGGAACCAGTGCATGTTTCCTCTTCCACTCCCTCCTCTGCCCCCCACCTTGGCTGAAGGCCACAGCAGCGCTTTAGAGCCTTCCAGACTGGGGGAATTTGCTGTTTATTGAGTGCAGAAAACTAAAGCAACAACTCCAAAGGCAGCCACAGCTGCATGGCAGAAACATAGAACCAATGAGGTTGGAAAAGACCTCAGAGGTCATCAAGTCCAAGCTGTCACACAACACCTCCGGACTAACTCCACCATGGCTCCAAGGGCCTCATCCAGGCTCTTCCTAAACACCTCCAGGCATGGGGACTCCACCACCTCCCTGGGCAGCACAGCCCAAGGGCCAATCTCTCTGGCTGGGAAGAACTTTCTCCTCACCTCCAGCCTGAACCTCCCCTGGCACAGCTTGAGACTGTGTCCTCTTGTTCTGGGGCTGGGGGCCTGGCAGAAGAGACCAAGCCCCAGCTGGCTCCAACCTCCCTGCAGGGAGTTGCAGAGAGCAAGAAGGTCTCCCCTGAGCCTCCTCTGCTGCAGGCTAAGCAAGCCCAGCTCCCTCAGCCTCTCCTCCAGAAGTTGCCTGGGGACTAATCAGGGGGCTGCAGCTGCATGGATTTAGGGCCACACCTTGAATGCTGTGCCCAGTTCTGGTGTCCCCAGCAAAAGAAGGACACAGAGCTGTGCCAGGGCTCAGCAAGGGTTAAAGGGGAATGGGGAGGGGGTGGGGGAAGAGGATGGGGTCAGGCCCTCTCCAGTGGTGGCCAGCAACTAACTTTTCTTTGCCTCAAGAAGCTGACACTCACCCACTTGAGAAAGTTTGGACATTGTACTATGAGCAGATCACAGAATGGACTGGCTGGGAAGGGAGCTCCAAAGGGCACCCAGCCCAGGGCAGGGGGCTGCCAGTAGCACTTGCTGTGCTTCTCCTTGGAGCTGCTCCCAGCAGCTCCCCCTTCGCCTGTCCTGGTGCCTGCTGCTGTCCCTCCCCAGCTGCAGGGCTCTGCACTGCCTGCTGCACCTCCCTGGGCTCCCCTTTGCCCACCTCTCTGCCCTGCAGTGCCTGCTTCTGAGATGGTCTCCAGCACTTCCAACAACCCTTTGAGAACCCCTTCCAGAGGAGCACAGAATGGTCTGGCTGGGAAGGGAGCTCCAAGGCTCACCCAGTCCGAGCCCCTGCCCCCCGCAGGGACAGCCCCCACCGGCTCAGGCTGCCCAGAGCCCTCTCCAGCCTCCCCTTGAGTATCTCCAGGGATGGAGCCTCAGCCACCTCCCTGGGCAGCCTGCTGCAGTGTTCCAGCAGCCTCCTGGGGCAGAACTTGTTCCTCACAGCCAATCTCAATCCCTCTGCTCTCCTTTCAAACCCTTGCCCCTGGTGCTGGCCCTGCAGGCCTTTGGGAGCAGTCCCTCTGCAGCCTTCCTGTAGCCCCCTTCAGCTACTGGGAGGTTGTTATTAGGTCCCCCTGGAGCCTTCTCCTCTCCAGGCTGAGCTTCATGCTGGGAAAGCCACAGAGAGCCTGAGAGAGACACAGCTTCTGCTGAGGAGAAGGGAAGAAAGAAAAGCTCACCAAAAAGCACCCAAGAAATGCATGGAGCAAGAGCTAATTAATTTTAAGAGACCTCATTAATTTAATGCTTAATTAAAAATTAGCCTGCTTGAAGACCAGCAGAGACAATCTCTGCAAGCTGTGATCCAGCTTCATGTGTCCATGGCTACACCAGAGGCTCACCTGACCTCAAGAGCTTCCACCTTGAAGAAGGTGAGAGCATGGTAAGGGTGGGAAGGGACCCCTGCAGCTGCCCCAGCCCTGCTCCAGCAGGGCCCCCACAGCAGCTTGCCCAGCAGCACAGTGCCCAGGGGGGGTTGGAAGCTCTCCACACCAGCAGACTCCACAACCTCTCTGGGCAGCCAGCTCCAGGCCTCCAGCAGCCTCACAACAAACCACTTTCTGCTCCTGCTCAGCTGCCACCTCCTGCCTTCCAGGCTGTGCCCCTTGGCCTGGCCCTGGCCACCACTCAGCAGAGCCTGGCCCCAGCCTCTTGCCCCCACAGCTCCTTCAGCTCTTGCTGAGCATTGCTCAGCTGCCCTCTGGGGCTGCTCTTCTGCAGGCTCTCAGCCCCAGGGCTCTCAGCCTTTGCTGCTGCCAGAGCTGCTCCAGGCCCCTCAGCAGCTTTGCAGCCTCCCCTGGGCTCTCTCCAGCAGCTCTCTGTCCCTCTGGCACTGGGGAGCCCAGAGCTGGCCCCAGCACTGCAGCTGTGGCCTCAGCAGGGCAGAGCAGAGGGGCAGGAGAGCCTCCCTTGCCCTGCTGGCTCCTAGATAGGTGCACACCAGATGGATGACCTTGTTCTGAGCAGGGGGGTTGGACTAGATGGTCTTTGGAGCTGCTTTTCCCACTCCAGTACTCTGTGATCCTGGTAGGAGTTAACTTGCACCTGGCAGCAAACCATCCTCAGTCTGTGTGCTGTGTAGCACATCAGAGGGATGCTAAGTGGATCTCTGTTCCCTGAGTCAACAAAACTCTTGTTTTCATCTCCAAATCAGGTCTGCATTCCTGCAGCCTGCTTCCCAACCCTGCTTACACCAAAACAGCTGCATGCCTGAGGAGCCAGGCTTGGCAGGGGGCTCTGAACAGCAGCCTGCAAAAGGAGGAACCTTTGAATGCTTTCTGTACTCTGCAAGCAAAGGAAAGATGAAGGGACAAGAGGGATGCAGGAAATTGTGTGCAAGGCCTTCAGCTTCCAGGTGGAGAGGGTGCTGGAGAGTGACCAGAGAAGGGCAGCAAGGCTGGGCAAGGGTCTGGAGAGCAGGGCTGGGGAGGAGCAGCTGAGGGAGCTGGGGGTGTGGAGCCTGCAGAAGAGGAGGCTGAGGGAGAGCTCCTTGCTCGCTGCAGCTCCCTGAGGGGAGGTTGGAGTGAGGGAGGGGCAGCCTCTTCGCCTTGGTGGCAAGGGACAGGAGCAGAGCAAACGCTTCCAGGCTGCCCCAGGGGAGGTTCAGGCTGGAATCAAGAAATGTTCCTGTACTGGAAGAGTTCTCAAACACTGGCACAGGCTGCCCAGGGCTATGCTGGAGTCCCCACCCCTGGGGGTGTTCAAGAGGGGATTGGATGTGGCACTTGGAGCCATGGCTTAGTAGTCAGGAGGTGCTGGGTGCCAGGTTGGACTGGATGATCTCTGAGGTCTCTTCCAGCCTTCTTGATTCCATGATTCTGAGGAAGATGTTCCACTCCCTCCATCACTCCTGGGGCTGAGTGCTGGACACACACAAGCAGATCCCTGAGGTCCTTCTGCAACTGGACACAAGGTTCCAGCTGTGGCCTCACCAGGGCAGAGTAGAGAGGGAGGAGAACCTCTCTCGACCTACTGACCACAGCCCTTCTATCCACCCTGTCGCTGCCCTCTGCTGGGGACACCACTGCCGGAGGTGCTGCTGCCAGCCCCTGCGGCTGGGGGCTCCCAGCCCACCCCCACCCCCAGCCTGGCCAGTGCGAAGGGCTGGGTGGCCAGCGCCCAGCAGCACAGCTCCTGGGTTTGCTGCTGAGCTCCAGAGGCTGCTCACAGGATGTGCTGCCTGCACTCTGGCCACGCAGGCAGCTCCCAGGGCCTGAGCCAAGCCACAGAGCTTCCCAAGGCAACAGCTGCCAGCAGCCAAGGCTAAGCCCCAGCTGCACACCATGGCTGGCACAAGGTGCCAGCAGCCAAGGCTGAGCCCCAGCTGCACACCATGTCTGGCACAAGGTGCCAGCAGCCAAGGCTGAGCCCCAGCTGCACACCATGGTGGGCACAAGGTGCCAGCAGCCAAAGCTAAGCCCCAGCTGCACACCATGGCTGGCACAAGATGCCAGCAGCCAAGGCTGAGCCCCAGCTGCACACCATGGCTGACACAAGGTGCCAGCAGCCAAGGCTGAGCCCCAGCAGCACACCATGGCTGGCACAAGGTGCCAGCAGCCAAGGCTGAGCCCCAGCAGCACACCATGGCTGGCACAAGGTGCCAGCAGCCAAGGCTGAGCCCCAGCAGCACACCATGGCTGGCACAAGGTGCCAGCAGCCAGGCTGAGCCCCAGCTGCACACCATGGCTGGCACAAGGTGCCAGCAGCCAAGGCTGAGCCCCAGCTGCACACCATGGCTGGCACAAGGTGCCAGCAGCCAAGGCTGAGCCCCAGCTGCACACCATGGCTGGCACAAGGTGCCAGCAGCCAAGGCTGAGCCCCAGCAGCACACCATGGCTGGCACAAGGTGCCAGCGGCCAAGGCTGAGCCCCAGCTGCACACCATGGCTGGCACAAGGTGCCAGCAGCCAAGGCTGAGCCCCAGCTGCACACCATGGCTGGCACAAGATGCCAGCAGCCAAGGCTGAGCCCCAGCTGCACACCATGGCTGACACAAGGTGCCAGCAGCCAAGGCTGAGCCCCAGCAGCACACCATGGCTGGCACAAGGTGCCAGCAGCCAAGGCTGAGCCCCAGCAGCACACCATGGCTGGCACAAGGTGCCAGCGGCCAAGGCTGAGCCCCAGCTGCACACCATGGCTGGCACAAGGTGCCAGCAGCCAAGGCTGAGCCCCAGCTGCACACCATGGCTGACACAAGGTGCCAGCAGCCAAGGCTGAGCCCCAGCAGCACACCATGGCTGGCACAAGATGCCAGCAGCCAAGGCTGAGCCCCAGCTGCACACCATGGCTGACACAAGGTGCCAGCAGCCAAGGCTGAGCCCCAGCAGCACACCATGGCTGGCACAAGGTGCCAGCAGCCAAGGCTGAGCCCCAGCAGCACACCATGGCTGGCACAAGGTGCCAGCAGCCAAGGCTGAGCCCCAGCTGCACACCATGGCTGGCACACAAGGTGCCAGCAGCCAAGGCTGAGCCCCAGCTGCACTCCATGGCTGGCACAAGGTGCCAGCAGCCAAGGCTGAGCCCCAGCTGCACACCATGGCTGGCACAAGATGCCAGCAGCCAAGGCTGAGCCCCAGCTGCACACCATGGCTGGCACAAGATGCCACAAGAGCTCTTTGCTGGCTCATGGGCAGCGTTCCATGCTCTGGGGACCCCCAGGTCCTATTCCCCTTCCCTGCTCTCCAGCAGCTCAGTCCCTAACCTCTCCTGCTCCATGGGGTTGTTCCTTCCCAGGTGCCAGACTCTCTCCTTGCCTCTGGTATAATTCATTCCATGTTTCCCTGCCCAGCTCTCAGTGTGTCCAATCACCCCCCTGACCCTCTGCTGTGTCAGGCACCCCACCCAGCTTGGTGTCAGCAGCAGCCTTGCTCACAGGTAGGGAGTGGAGGCCCTCAAGCAATTCAGATTGTCAGAGAGGCCTCTGCAATAGTGTAGGGCTGGGGAGAGGATGTGAGGCTGATGGAGATCCACGAGGTCAGTGGGGAAGAAGGACCAGATTCCTGACTCTGCCTTCATAGAATAGAATAGAATAGAATAGAATAGACCAGGTTGGAAAAGAGCTCATCCAGTCCAACCTCTCACCCAGCACCATCTGAGCAACCCAACCATGGCACCAAGTGCCACATCCAATCCCCTCTTGAACACCTCCAGGGATGGGGACTCCACCACCTCCCTGGGCAGCACAGCCCAAGGGCCAATCTCTCTGCCTGGGAAGAACTTTCTCCTCACCTCCAGCCTCAACCTCCCCTGGCACAGCTGGAGACTGTGTCCTCTTGTTCTGGGGCTGGGGGCCTGGCAGAAGAGACCAAGCCCCAGCTGGCTCCAACCTCCCTGCAGGGAGTTGCAGAGAGCAAGAAGGTCTCCCCTGAGCCTCCTCTTCTGCAGGCTAAGCAAGCCCAGCTCCCTCAGCCTCTCCTCCCAGGGCTGTGCTCCAGACCCCTCCCCAGCTTTCTTGCCCTTCTCTGGACACCTTCCAGCAGCTCAACAGCTTCCCTGACCTGAGGAGCCCAGAGCTGGACACAGGACTCCAGGGTTGGCCTCAGCAGTGCTGAGCACAGGGCAGAAGGACTTCCCTGCTCCTGCTGGCCACACTCTTCCTGCTGCAGGCCAGGATGCCCTTGGCCTTCTTGGCCCCCTGGGCACACTGCTGCCTCATGTTCAGCTGCTCTCCACCACTGCCCCCAGGTCCCTCTCTGCCTGGCTGCTCTCAGCCACTCTGCCCCCAGCCTGGAGCACTGCCTGGGGTTGCTGTGGCCAAAGTGCAGCACCTGGCACTTGGCTGTGTTCAGTCTCCTGCCCTTGGCCTCTGCCCATCTGCCCAGCCTGGCAAGGTCCCTCTGCAGAGCTCTCCTGCCCTCTAACAGCTCAACTCCTGCCCCCAGCTTGCTGTCAGCTGCACATTCACTGCTGATGGACTCAGTGCCCTCCTCCAGATCATCAATAAAGATACTGACCAGGCTGGGGCCCAGCACTGATCCCTGGGGCACACCACTGTTTTCCCAGCCCCTGGCAGGGGGGTTGGAACTGGATGACCTTTAAGGTCCCCTCCAACCTAAACCATTATATGAATCTCAGAGTTGAAGGTCAAAAGTGCTGGGGAGGTGATCTCCCCTTTATCAACCTGTCTGTTGGGGGTTGTTGGGTTCCTCCACCCTCTATAGTTTGATTTAAAGAAGGGGAAAAAAATAGTAATAAGACTTCAAGTGGCTTGAAATGTGCTTGGGCAAACCAAAGTGGCTCTGCTGTAGCAGGACAGCAAACTTCATCTCCCCAGCCTCCACCAAACCAGCTCCGAACAGCTCCAAGCCCACCCCAGGCTGGACTCAGTGAGGAGTTAGCCAACGGCCAGGCACAAGCTGATCTAGCTAAAGCCAGGGTCTTCTGGCCCTGGGACAAGCTGGCTGGAGGCCAAGAGCTGGGGATGGAAAGAGCTTTACTGGCTGCTGGATTATCTCCTGCTGTCAGCAGACAGTGGAAAGACAAAGGTTCTCCTCCTGCTTGGGGTTCCCTGCTGTAAGGGGAGAGAACAAACAGCACTGGAAGGCAGCATCAGCCCTGAGGAAGGTCTTCTCAGCCACCTCTGGTGCTGGGCTTGCTTCTCTTCTAGCAGTTGAGATGAGGCAGTCACAGAGTGGGAGGGGTTGGAAGGGACCTCCAGAGATCATCCAATGCAACCCCCCTGCCAGAGCAGGGTCACCTAGGGCAGGTCACACAGGAACACATCCAGCTGGGGATGGAAAGTCTCCAGAGAAGACCTCAGAGCTGCTGCCAGCACCTGAAGGCATCCTGCAGGAAGGCTGCAGAGGAACTGCTCCTGAGGGGGGCTGGAGCCAGGCCAAGGGGGAAGGGTTTGGAGCTGAGGCAGAGCAGGGTCAGAGTGGAGCTGAGGAAGAAGCTGTTGAGTGTGAGGCTGCTGAGCCTCTGGCCCAGGCTGCCCAGGGAGGCTGTGGGCTGCCTCCTGCCTGGGGGTGCTGCAGGCCAGGCTGGCTGAGGCCCTGAGCAGCTGAGTGTGGCTGAGAGGTGTCCCTGGGCATGGAGGGGAGGTTGGAGCAGCTGAGCTCTGAGCTCCCTCCAGCCTGAGCCATTCCAGGGTTCCAAGCAGTCCTCAGGTGGCCCTGGCAGAAGGAATTGCCTTCACCTCCTGCTCTGACTATCAGTGTGCTCAGTCAGCTTTCTAGGTCCGCAGAGAGGACTTAAGTGACTCCAAACACTTGGTGCCAGTCCAAGTTAAGCACTTAAATGCTACTGCAGGAGCTTCAGGGATAACCCCACTCTGGTTATGTCACTGAGGACTATCTATAGCTTGCTATGGAGTTTCTCCACCCTGATCTTCAGATGGAGGATTAAAGCCAGTTTGGACATGAAAACTGCAAGAGACATGGGGGCAAGCGGGTGTTGGATGATGCATCCCCACCTCATGAAGCTGGGGATGACCAGCAGCATTTGGGTTAGGAACTGGCTGGAGGCTGAGCCCAGAGAGTGTGGTGAATGGTGCCACAGCCAGCTGGCAGCCAGGCACCAGTGGTGTGCCCCAGGGAGCAGTGCTGGGCCCCAGCCTGGTCAATATCCATATTGATGATCTGGAGGAGGGCATTGAGTCCATCAGCAGTGAATGTGCAGCTGACAGCAAGCTGGGGGCAGGAGTTGAGCTGTTAGAGGGCAGGAGAGCTCTGCAGAGGGACCTTGCCAGGCTGGGCAGATGGGCAGAAGCCAAGGGCAGAGACTGAACACATCCAAGTGCCAGGTGCTGCACTTTGGCCACAGCAACCCCAGGCAGTGCTCCAGGCTGGGGCAGAGTGCTGAGAGCAGCCAGGCAGAGAGGGACCTGGGGCAGTGGTGGAGAGCAGCTGAACATGAGGCAGCAGTGTGCCCAGGGGGCCAAGAAGGCCAAGGGCATCCTGGCCTGCAGCAGGAAGAGTGTGGCCAGCAGGAGCAGGGAAGTCCTTCTGCCCTGTGCTCAGCACTGCTGAGGCCACCCCTGGAGTCCTGTGCCCAGCTCTGGGCTCCTCAGGTCAGGAAAGCTGTTGAGCTGCTGGAAGGTGTCCAGATAAGGGCAGAAAGCTGGGAGGGGTCTGGAGCACAGCCCTGGGAGGAGAGGCTGAGGGAGCTGGGCTTGCTTAGCCTGCAGAAGAGGAGGCTGAGGGGAGACCTTCTTGCTCTCTGCAACTCCCTGCAGGGAGGTTGGAGCCAGCTGGGGCTTGGTCTCTTCTGCCAGGCCCCCAGCCCCAGAACAAGAGGACAGAGTCTCAAGCTGTGCCAGGGGAGGTTCAGGCTGGAGGTGAGGAGAAATTGCTTCCCAGAGAGAGTTGTTGGCCCTTGGATTGTGCTGCCCAGGGAGGTGGTGGAGTCCCCATCCCTGGAGGGGTTCAAGAGGGGATTAGATGTGGCACTTGGTGCCATGGGTTAGTAGTCAGGAGGTGTTGGGTGACAGCTTGATCTTGGAGGTCTCTTCCAACCTTATTGATTCTATGATTCTATGAACTCCCACTAGCCCAGGCTGCTCAAGGGGGCAAGAGAACCTTCCTCTACCTGCTGGCCACACTCTTCATCCCCCAAAGGACAAGCAAGCTGGGGAAGGACTTCTGAGGGTGTCAGGGAGTGATAGGACTTGGGGGGGATGGAGCAAAACTAGAAATGGTAGACTCAGCTTGGATATAAGGAGGAAGTTGTTGCCCATGAGGGTGGTGAGAGCCTGGCACAGGCTGCCCAGGGAGGTGGTGGCAGCCTCCTGCCTGGAGGTGTTTGCAGCCAGGCTGGATGTGGCTGTGAGCAACCTGCTGCAGTGTGAGGTGTCCCTGCCCATGGCAGGGGGTTGGGGCTGGCTGAGCCTTGAGGTCCCTCCCATCCCTGGCAAGGCTGTGATTCTGTGGGCTGTCAGCCACTCCTCCCAGCCTGGTACCACCAGCAAACTGGAAGGGTTGTGACGAGATCCACCTGTCCCAGAGACGCTGCAACAGCACCTAGCAAACCCCTCCGCTTCCGCCCAGCTGGACATGGAGGCTGGAAGTTTCAGTAGGAATGGAAACCAACAGGAGGGAAAGCTTGGTGTGTGGAGAGATGGAGTTAGCTCCCTGGCGTGGCATCTCCAGGGCTTTCTCCACAGGAGTGTTTAAAGGTGAAGAAAAGGGACACTCCCCACCAGCTCCCACAGGAATCTGCTGCGGGGCAATGGAACAACAGCTCCATCCCTGGAGCCATTCCAGGCCAGGCTGGTCAAGGCTCTGAGCAGCCTGCTCTGGCTGAAGATGTCCCTGCTGACTGCAGAGTGGTTGGACTGGATGCCCTTGCATCAAACCCAGACCATCCTGTGACTCTTGTGGCTGCTGCTCACCAACCTGCTGACCACTCACAGATTCACAGGATGGGTTGGGTTGGGCTGGAAGGGACTTCAGAGCACTGCTGGGATGAAGAGGCTGAGCTGAGTGGTTGGGCTTGGTGACCTCCAAGGTCTCTCCCCCAGCCTCAGCAGCTCTATGGCTCTGTGCTGTGTTGCCCTGGTGGTGTTTCATGGTGGTGTTTTCCCCCTCTCAGTTGCCTGTGGCAGGATCACCACACGGGATGGTCATTAGAGATTCAGAGACTGGGTTGGGTTGGGAGGGACCTTGAAGGTCGCTCAGCTCCACCCCCCTGCCGTGGGCAGGGACACCTCCCACCAGCCCAGGCTGCTCAAGGCTTCACCCAGCCTGGCCTTGAGCACCTCCAGAGAGAGGACATCCCTGAAGCCCTGTGGTGGCAAAGCCTTCAAGAAGCTTTGCCAACTCCTCCCAACCATCACCCCAAGCCCAGCATGGCCACTAAACCCTGTCCCCAGGTGCCACGGCCCCAGGGCTCCTGAACACCTCCAGGGGTGGGGACTCCACCAGCTCCAGGAAGAGAGGAGAGCTGAGCTGAGCAATTCAATTGCTCATCGTGGGCCAAACTCTTTCTCCTTACACCAGGGTGTAAGACACGATGTGGTTTGCTCCTCTTGCTGTGGCCAAGGGTTGGCTCCTGCAGAGCTGCTGTGTGGTGTGCCCAGGGTGATTTATCCCCCAGGCTTTGCTCTCCTTTGCTGTGTGCCACTGCCAAGGTGGAATAACATTTAAGGGCTATTTAAAAAAAAGGGGTGAAGGGGGAAGGAAAAAAAAAAGGGGGGGGAGGGGAAAGAGGGGGGAAAAGGGGGAAAAAGAAAAAGGGGAAAAAGGGAAAAAGAAAGGAAAAAAGTAAAAAAGAGGGGAAATATTTAAAAAGGAAAAAAGTGAAAAGGGGAAAAAAACAGGGGAAAATAAGGGGAAAAACAGGAAAAAAGGGAAAAAAAGGGGGGAAGGAAAGGGAAAAAAATCTAGGAAAGTAAAAGGAAAAAAAGAGGGGAAAAAGGAAAAACC
>JAAWVA010000653.1:5000-19613 GCA_015227895.2 Colaptes auratus | reverse complement strand
CGGGGTTCCGGGGGCCGTGTGGATCCGGGGCTCCGATCGACGGCGGCGGCGGGGGGGTGGCAGTGGCGGGGGGGGTGTCCAGGCAGAAGCGGCAACGGGAGGGGGCGAAGGGGGCTCGGTGACAGCCGCCCGCCGCTTCGGTCAACGTCCCCGGGTTTGGGGGGGGAAGTGCCCCGGTCCCGGCAGCCCCTGGAAGACGGCGGCCGGCACGGGGTGCCGGCAGCGGCCGGTCCGGCTCCAATCCCCGCGGCCACGCCAGGAGCCGGCACCGGTCCGGGGTTCCCGGGGCCGTGTGGATCCGGGGCTCCGATCGCCGGCGGCGGGGGGGTGGCAGTGGCGGGGGGGGTGTCCAGCCAGAAGCGGCAACGGGAGGGGGCGAAGGGGGCTCGGTGACCGCCGCCCGCCGCTTCGGTCACCTTCCGGGGTGGGGGGGGTGGAACTGCCCCGGTCCGGGCAGCCCCGGAAGACGGAGGCCGGACACGGGTGCCGGCAGCGGCCGGTCCGGCCAATCCCCGCGGCCGCGACAGGAGCCGGCACCGGTCCGGGGTTCCGGGGCCGTGTGGATCCGGGCTCCGATCGCGGCGGCGGGGGGGTGGCAGTGGCGGGGGGTGTCCGGCAGAAGCAAAGCGGCAACGGGAGGGGGCGAAGGGGGCTCGGTGACAGCCGCCCGCCGCTTCGGTCCACGTTCCCCGGGGGTTCGGGGGGGAATGCCCCGGTCCCGGCAGCCCTGGAAGACGGCGGCCGGCACGGGGTGCCGGCAGCGGCCGGTCCGGCTCCAATCCCCGCGGCCGCGACAGGAGCCGGCACCGGTCCGGGGTTCCCGGGCCGTGTGGATCCGGGGCTCGATCGCCGGCGGCGGGGGGGGTGGCAGTGGGCGGGGGGGTGTCCAGCCAGAAGCGGCAACGGGAGGGGGCGAAGGGGGCTCGGTGACAGCCGCCCGCCGCTTCGGTCCACGTTCCCGGGGTGGGGGGGGTGGAACTGCCCCGGTCCGGGCAGCCCCGGAAGACGGAGGCCGGCACGGGGTGCCGGCAGCGGCCGGTCCGGCTCCAATCCCCGCGGCCGCGACAGGAGCCGGCACGGTCCGGGGTTCCGGGGCCGTGTGGATCCGGGGCTCCGATCGCCGGCGGCGGGGGGGGGTGGCAGTGGCGGGGGGTGTGTCCAGCAGAAGCGGCAACGGGAGGGGGCGAAGGGGGCTCGGTGACGCCGCCCGCCGCTTCGGTCCACCTTCCCGGGGTGGGGGGGTGGAACTGCCCCGGTCGGGCAGCCCCGGAAGACGGAGGCCGGCACGGGGTGCCGGCAGCGGCCGGTCCGGCTCCAATCCCCGCGGCCGCGACAGGAGCGGCACCGGTCCGGGGTTCCGGGCCGTGTGGATCCGGGCTCCGATCGCCGGCGGCGGGGGGGTGGCAGTGGCGGGGGGGGGTCCAGGCAGAAGCGGCAACGGGAGGGGGCGAAGGGGGCTCGGTGACAGCCGCCCGCGCTTCGATCCACCTTCCCCGGGGTTAGGGGGGGGAAGTGCCCGGTCCGGGCAGCCCCTGGAAGACGGCGGCCGGCACGGGATGCCGGCAGCGCCGGTCCGGCGCCAAGCCCCGCGGCCCGGCCGCAGCTGCAGCCGCCACCGGCACGGGGTCCCGGCAGCACCTGATCCCGGCCCTGCGACCGGCTGTGCCCAGCAGCCAATTGCCTGGCAGGGCGAGCCGTGTGGGCCGGGGGAGGGGTGCAGCGGCCGGGGCGGCGCCAGACAGGGCCCGTGGGGGTGGGGGGGGCGCTGTGGCGCGAGTCCGAGCCGCCCCTTCCCCCTCCGTCGGGAACTTCCCAGTCCTAGGTGCGGCCGGACTGGGAGGCCGGTCCCGGGCCCGGCAGCAGCTGGGTGCGGGATGGCCCACGGTGGAACAGAGGCTGCCGAGCAGTCGAGCAGGTCCTCCAGAAAGGCCAAGTGGAGCTCGAGGGCCCCGAGGCAGTCGAGAGAGGCCTCCAGGCGGCCAGGAGTCGATGGGAGGCTTGCAGGGCAGACGAGTGAGGCCACATCAGGGCCTAGGCTGGCCCTGAAGCCTGGCAATGGTCAGGAGCGGCCTCTGGGCAGGCCTGGAGGGGTGGGCAGCCTGCAAAGGGTGCGAGGGAGGCTCACAGGGGGCCTAGGCTGCTCCAAGCTGCCCCGGTCTGGGGGAAGCCTCTGGGAGGCCTGGAGGGGCTGGGCAGCCTGCAAAGGGTGCTGCGAGGGAGGCTCACAGGGGGGGCGGGGCTAGGCTGGCCCTGAAGCCTGCCAACCGGTCAGGCAGGCCTATGGGCAGGCCTGGAGGGGCTGGGCAGCCTGCAAAGGGTGCGAGGGAGGCTCAAGCGGGGCCTAGGCTGGCCCTGAAGCTGCCAACGGTCAGGGGCGCTCTCTGGGCAGGCCTGGAGGGGCTGGGCAGCCTGCAAAGGTGCGAGGGAGGCTCACAGCGGGGCCTAGGCTGCTTCCAAGAGCCCCAGAGCTATGGGGGAAGGCCTCTGGGCTGGCCTGGAGGGGCTGGGCAGCCTGCAAAGGGTGAGAGGGAGGCTCACAGCGGGGCCTAGGCTGGCCTGAAGCCTGCACCCAACCGGTCTGGGGCGGCCTCTGGGCAGGACTGGAGGGGCTGGGCAGCCTGCAAAGGTGCGAGGGAGGCTCACAGCGGGGCCTAGGCTGGCCCTGAGCCTGGCCACCGGTTTGGGGCGCTCTCTGGGCAGGCCTGGAGGGCTGGGCAGCCTGCAAAGGGTGAGAGGGAGGCTCACAGCGGGGCCTAGGCTGCTTCCGAGAGCCCAGAGCTATGGGGGAAGGCTTCTGGGCAGGCTGGAGGGGCTGGGCAGCCTGCAAAAGGTGCGAGGGAGGCTCACAGCGGGGCCTAGGCTGGCCCTGAAGCCTGGCAACCGGTCAGGGGCGGCTCTGGGCAGGCCTGGAGGGGCTGGGCAGCCTGCAAAGGGTGCGAGGGAGGTTCAGACGGGGCCTAGGCTGGCCTGAAGCCTGCCAACGGTCAGGGGCGCTCTCTGGGCAGGCCTGGAGGGGCTGGGCAGCTGCAAAGGGTGAGAGGGAGGCTCACAGCGGGGCCTAGGCTGCTTCCAAGAGCCCCAGAGCTATGGGGGAAGGCCTCTGGGCTGGCCTGGAGGGGCTGGGCAGCCTGCAAAGGGTGAGAGGGAGGGCTCACAGCGGGGCCTAGGCTGGCCCTGAAGCCTGGCAACCGGTCTGGGCGCTCTCTGGGCAGGCCTGGAGGGGCTGGCTGGGAGCCTGCAAAGGGTGCGAGGGAGGCTCACAGCGGGGCCTAGGCTGGCCCTGAAGCTGCCAACGGTCTGGGGCGCTCTCTGGGCAGGCCTGGAGGGGAGCTGGGCAGCCTGCAAAGGGTGCGAGGGAGGCTCCAGCGGGGCCTAGGCTGCTTCCGAGAGCCCCAGAGCTATGGGGGAAGGCCTCTGGGCTGGCCTGGAGGGGCTGGGCAGCCTGCAAAGGGTGCGAGGGAGGCTCACAGCGGGGCCTAGGCTGGCCCTGAAGCCTGGCAACCGGTCAGGGGCGGCCTCTGGGCAGGCCTGGAGGGGCTGGGCAGCCTGCAAAGGGGGCGAGGGAGGCTCACAGCGGGGGCCTAGGCTGCTTCCAAGAGCCCAGAGCTATGGGAAGGCCTCTGGGAGGCCTGGAGGGGCTGGGCAGCCTGCAAAGGGTGCGAGGGAGGCTCACGGCGGGGCCTAGGCTGCTTCCGAGAGCCCCAGTGCGGTGCGGGGAGGCCTGGGGTGGGCTGGAGTCGCTGGCTGGCCTGCAGAGAGGTGCAAAAGATCCTCCAGGCTGGGCTGGGCTGGCTCTAGGAGCCCTGCGCCGCTGCCAGCTGTCGCCTGCCTGGGGGCTTAGTCTGGCTCTGAGCACCCCTGGCCGTTCCTGCGCCGGGAGGACACCCCCTGCCCTTCGTTCACCCGGCCTCGGCAGCAGCCGGCCCCGGCGGCAGGTTCCGTCCCCGGAACCCGGGGGTTGGGGGTGGGGGTGGGGGGAGAGTCCCCGCTTCCAGCCGCTCCTGGAAGCGGCACAGGAGCGGCGGGACCCGGCGCCCGGTTGGGGGATGGTGGGGGAGGTGGACGGGGGTGGGGGGGATGGTCGAGGGTGTGCGTGTTGGGGGGGGGGGGGGGGGGCGGGGGCCCAGCACGGTTGGATTTTCGTTCCGCGTGTCGTTCCCTGTCGGTGGCGGGGCTTCCGTGCGGGTCGCACGGGGTCTGCTGGCGAGGCGCGCTCGGGCAGAGCCGGGGCGGGGAAGGGCAACCTGCCCCGGCTCCGGCGGCACGTTCCCGGTCCCGGGAGCGGCTGGACCCGGCGCGGAGCTCCTGGGGCCGGGGGAGCGGGGCTTCGGCGTCCGGGTCCCACCTAGCTGAAGCGGCTGGACCCGGCAGCCGGCTCCCGGTGCCGGTGCCGGTGCCGGTGCCGGTGCCGGTGCCGTCGCCCCCGCCGCCGCCGCCCCCCCCACCCCGGGACCCCGCCGTTTTTCGCCGCCCGCGCCTTTTTTGCAACCCCCCGCCCCAGCCTGCGCTGCCCCGCCCTGGGTGCCGCCCGGGCCCTCCCCCGGGGCGGGCGGGGGAGGAGGGGAGGAGGCGGGGGCAGCGGTTGTTTCCGGGATGGGACACGGGGGCCAAGCAGTCCGGGACCGCTGGAGCGGCGCCCGCTTGTGCCCTCCACCCCCACCCCTCGCCACCCGGACCCCGCCGTTTTTTGCCGCCCGCGCCTTTTTGCCGCCCCCCCGCCGCCCGCATGCCTGCGCTGCCGCCCCTGGGTGCGCCGGCCCCTCCCCGGGGCGGGGCGGGAGGAGGGGAGGAGGCGGCGGGCAGCGGTTGTTTCCGGGGATGGGACACGGGCAAGCAGTCCGGGACCGGCTGGAGCCGGCGCCCGCTTGTGACCCCCACCCCCCCACCCTCGCCACCCCGGGACCCCGCCGTTTTTGCGCCCGCGCCTTTTTTGCCGCCCCCCCCGCCGCGCCTGCCTGCGCTGCCCCGCCCCTGGGTGCCGCCCCGGGCCCTCCCCGGGGCGGGGCGGGAGGAGGGGAGGAGGCGGCGGGCAGCGGTTGTTCCGGGGATGGGACACGGGGGCCAAGCAGTCCCGGACCGGCTGGAGCCGGCGCCCGCTTGTTGCCTCCACCCCCACCCTCGCCACCCCGGGACCCCGCCGTTTTTTGCCGCCCGCGCCTTTTTGCCGCCCCCCCGCCGCCGCCTGCTGCGCTGCCCCGCCCCTGGGTGCCGCCCCGGGCCCTCCCAGGGGCGGGGCGGGGGCGGGGCGGGAGGGACGGGTAGCCGGGGTCTGCGGGGCGCGCGCCACCAGTCGAGGCATCTCTCTGCAGGACGAGCGCCGCTCCGCCGGCGGCGGCGGCGGCGGCGGCGGGGGGGAAGGGGGTGGGGGGCGTGCAGCGGCAAGCGAGAGGGGACGGGGGGGGCGGCATGCGGTAGGGCTGGGTTTTTTTCGGCGGGGCCGGAGGGGCAGCGACAGCGGCGAGAGAGGGGAGCGGCGTACGGTAGGGCTGGGGTTTCTTGGGGCGGGGGGCGGCGGCGGCGGCGGCAGCAAGCGATGGCGGGGGGAAGGGGGTGGGGGGCGTGCAGCGCAAGCAAGCCGAGCGGGGGGGCGGCATGCGGTAGGGCTGGGGGTTTTTTTTCGGCGGGGCCGGAGGGGCAGCGACAGCGGCGAGAGGGGGAGCGGCGTACGGTAGGGCTGGGGGTTTTCTTGGGGCGGGGGGCGGCGGCGGCGGCGGCAGCAAGCGATGGCGGGGGGAAGGGGGTGGGGGGCGTGCAGCGGCAAGCCAGAGCGGGGGGGGCGGCATGCGCTAGGGCTGGGGTTTTTTTTCGGCGGGGCTGGAGGGAGCGGCAGCGACAGCGGCGAGAGAGGGAGCGGCGTACGGTAGGGCTGGGGGTTTTCTTGGGGCGGGGGGCGGGCGGCGGCGCGGCGGCAGCAAGCGATGGCGGGGGGAAGGGGGTGGGGGGCGTGCAGCGGCAAGCCAGAGCGGGGGGGCGGCATGCGCTAGGGCTGGGGTTTTTTTTCGGCGGGGCTGGAGGGGCAGCGACAGCGGCGAGAGAGGGAGCGGCGTACGGTAGGGCTGGGGTTTTCTTGGGGGGGGGGCGGCGGCGGCAGCAAGCGATGGCGGGGGGAAGGGGGTGGGGGGCGTGCAGCGGCAAGCCAGAGCGGGGGGGCGGCATGCGGTAGGGCTGGGGTTTTTTTTTTCGGCGGGGCTGGAGGGGCAGCGCGCAAGCGACAGCGGCGAGAGAGGAGCGGCGTACGGTAGGGCTGGGGGTTTTCTTGGGGCGGGGGGGCGGGGCGGCGGCAGCAAGCGATGGCGGGGGGAAGGGGGTGGGGGGCGTGCAGCGGCAAGCCAGAGCGGGGGGGGCGGCATGCGGTAGGGCTGGGTTTTTTTTTTCGGCGGGGCCGGAGGGGCAGCGGCGAGAGAGGGAGCGGCGTACGGTAGGGCTGGGGGTTTCTTGGGGTGGGGCGGGGGGCGGCGGCGGCAGGCGGCAGAAGCGATGGGGGGGAAGGGGTGGGGGGCGTGCAGCGGCAAGCAGAGCGGGGGGGCGGCATGCGGTAGGGCTGGGGTTTTTTTTCGGCGGGGCCGGAGGGGCAGCGGCGAGAGAGGGAGCGGCGTACGGTAGGGCTGGGGTTTTCTTTTTTGGGGGCGGGGGGCGGCGGCGGCGGCAAGCGGCGGCAGCAAGCGATGGGGGGGAAGGGGTGGGGGGCGTGCAGCGGCAAGCAGAGCGGGGGGGGCGGCATGCGGTAGGGCTGGGGTTTTTTTTTCGGCGGGGCTGGAGGGGCAGCGGCAGCGACAGCGGCGAGAGAGGGAGCGGCGTACGGTAGGGCTGGGGTTTCTTGGGGCGGGGGGCGGCGGCGGCAGCAAGCGATGGCGGGGGGAAGGGGGTGGGGGGGCGTGCAGCGGCAAGCCAGAGCGGGGGGGGCGGCATGCGCTAGGGCTGGGTTTTTTTTTTCGGCGGGGCTGGAGGGGCAGCGGCGAGAGAGGGAGCGGCGTACGGTAGGGCTGGGGGGTTTCTTGGGCGGGGGGGCGGCGGCGGCGGCGGCAGCAAGCGATGGCGGGGGGAAGGGGGTGGGGGGCGTGCAGCGGCAAGCCAGAGCGGGGGGGGCGGCATGCGCTAGGGCTGGGGTTTTTTTTTCGGCGGGGACGAGGGGGGGGCAGCGACAGCGGCGAGAGGGGGAGCGGCGTACGGTAGGGCTGGGGGTTTTCTTGGGGCGGGGGGCGGCGGCGGCAGCAAGCGATGCGGGGGGAAGGGGGTGGGGGGCGTGCAGCGGCAAGCCAGAGCGGGGGGGGCGGCATGCGCTAGGGCTGGGTTTTTTTTTCGGCGGGGCTGGAGGGGCAGCGGCAAGCGACAGCGGCGAGAGAGGGAGCGGCGTACGGTAGGGCTGGGGGTTTTCTTGGGCGAGGGGGGCGGCGGCGGCGGCAGCAAGCGATGGCGGGGGAAGGGGGTGGGGGGCGTGCAGCGGCAAGCCAGAGCCGGGGGGGCGGCATGCGGTAGGGCTGGGTTTTTTTTTTTTCGGCGGGGCTGGAGGGGCAGCGGCAAGCGACAGCGGCGAGAGAGGGAGCGGCGTACGGTGGGGCTGGGGAGTTTTGGGGGTGGGGGATTGGCGGGCGGGCAGGCAACAGAGCGGGCGGGGGGGACATTTCTAGAGATGCCGGCAGACCTTTTCCCCAGAGAACAGCAGTGCCCAAGAAAAGACCGCTGAAGAAAAGAACCTTCAAAAAAGAGGAGTTCAGACAACAACGCTCAATAAAAGAAGGTTTCATGCCGACTGCCTCTCTTCACTTCTTTGGGAGGGGGCTTGGGGGGGCGCGGGGCGGGGGGGCGGCGGGGGGCGGCCGGGGGCGGGGGGCTGCCGGGACCTCGCCGCTGGGAGGACGTCTACCTCGCGGCTCTCGCCCCCCCGCGCCAAGTCCCCGCCGGCTGAGGGAGAGCACGTCGACCTCCCGCCGCTCGCCTCAGCGCACTAAGTCCCCCTCGCCAGGGAGAGCACGTCTACCCGCTCGGCGAAGGAGAGCACGTCTACCTGCCGCCGCTCGCCTCAGCGCACTAAGTCCCCCCTCGCCAGGGAGAGCACGTCTACCCCTCCGCGCGCTCGCCTCAGCGCACTAAGTCCCCCCTCGCCAGGGAGAGCACGTCTACCCGCTCGGGGAAGGAGAGCACGTCTACCTCCCGCCGCTCGCCTCAGCGCACTAAGTCCCCCTCGCCAGGGAGAGCACGTCTACCCGCTCGGCGAAGGAGAGCACGTCTACCTCCCGCCGCTCGCCTCAGCGCACTAAGTCCCCCCTCGCCAGGGAGCCAAGTCTACCCGCTCGGCGAAGGAGAGCACGTCTACCTCCCGCCGCTCGCCTCAGCGCACTAAGTCCCCCCTCGCCAGGGAGACCACGTCTACCTCGCGCCTCGCCGCATTTCTAGGGCGGCAAAGAGGGGGCGGATGGCGAGGAGCGGTCTCAGCGCGCGCTGAGACCGCTCCTCGCCATCCGCCCCTCTTTGCCGCCCGGCGCCCGGCCCGCACGCAGCCGCCCGGCCCCTCCCCCCCGGAGGCCACGTCTACCCACCACCGGGGATGGGGGGAGGGAAAGGAGGGCAGGAAGAAAGGGCAGGAGCCCAGTCCCTCCGTCACGCGACGAGGGACCACCTGCTCCCACCAACCCCTCCCCCCTCCGCAAGCCTTCACCCCCAACCCGGCAGACACGCGCCCTCCGAGGGGAGGCGGCGGGGCCCCCCCCAAGGCCCCGCCGGGGGAAGGGGTGCCTGCCCTAGCCGGCAGCGGCACGCGGGGACCGGCGTCCCGCCCTCAGCTGCCCGACGGGACCCACACACGCCACGGGAAGCGGCCCCGGGGCCGCCCAAAGCCCCAAATCGCCTCGCGCACACGGGGACGCCCCCGAGCTGCGCAGCCACCTGGCTGGAAGCCACCAGGGGCCGGGGGTCCCCCGGCCAACCCAACCCCTTCTTGGCCCTCCCAGCCCGACTCCAGACAGAACCCGGGGGAGCGCGGCCACGCAAGGCTGCCTTCTCCCCGGCCCTCCAAGCGTTCGACGGAGCCGGCCTCACGCACACGGGGATGCCCCCGAGCTGCGCAGCCACCTGGGCTGGAAGGCACCGGGGCCGGGGGCTCACCGGCCCCCCAACCCAACCCCCTTCTTGGCCCTCCCAGCCCGACTCCAGACAGAACCGGGAGCGCGGCCACGCAAGGCTGCCTTCTCCCCGGCCCTCCAAGCGTTCCACGGAGCCGGCCTCACGCACAGGGGATGCCCCCGAGCTGCGCAGCCACCTGGGCTGGAAGGCACCGGGGCCGGGGGCTCACCGGCCCCCCAACCCCAACCCCCTTCTTGGCCCTCCCAGCCCGACTCCAGACAGAACCCGGGAGCGCGGCCACGCAAGGCTGCCTTCTCCCCGGCCCTCCAAGCGTTCCACGGAGCCGGCCTCACGCACCCCGGACTCCACCAAGAAAAAAAAGGCGGAGGGACACGCCACCTCCAAAAAGCCAACCTGGCGGGGGCCAGGCACAAGCCGATGAAGGCTCCACACACAGCCTCGGCCACCCGGCGCTCAGCTGCCGCCCCACCGGGACCGGCAGCCGCCAACCACGCGGTTCTGGCCCGCTTCCGCGGGCTCCGGCTCTTAACGCCGGAGAGGAAACCCCAGGGGCTCCCGAGGCGCCACCGCCTCGGCCCCAACTAAGCAGCCCTGCAGTCCCATCACCGAGCCCTCGGGCAGGGGAAGCCGCGGGGGCCGGCCCGACGCAACGGGCACCCAAAACCCCAAAAACAAAAAGGAAAAAGGCAGGCTTCGCGCCGGCAAAAACCAAGGACGAGGCGACGCCGTCCTCCCTGCCACCCAAGGACCCTAGGGAGCCGGCGGGGGGGGCAGCCCTCAGAGGCTGCCCGAGTCTCGTCCCCCCGCCCGCGCAGGCCAGCTGCATCCAGCAGCCACCTCCCAACCGCGCGGTTCTGCCCGCTCCGCGGGGGTCCGGCTTTAACGCCGGACAAAACACGGCAGGGGCGCCAGGCAGCCCAACCCCGGCCCCCTCGCTAAGCCGCCCTGCAGTCCCGCTCACCGAGCCCTCCAGCACACCTGCCAAGTCGCTGGGACACCAGACGCAACCAGCCGTGACCCAAGCAACGGGGAGCCCTGAGGGCAAAAGACTTCGGGGGGGGGACGACGGCCACTGCCGCCTCACGCCCCCGCTGCCATCACCAGGCTCGGTGGGGACAGGGAGGGGGAGCCGCCGCAGACTCCACATCCCCTTCGGCTGCAGCCCGCCCCGCGCGGGACTGCTTTCCCCGGGCTGGTCCCGGGCTCCGCTTTAACGCCGGAGGAGCTAAACGGGGCGCCTTGCAGAGACGGGGGGAGAGCGCCTCCGCCTCCCCCACCAACGGGCTCGCCTTTGCTCTCTGCTGCACCCGGCGCCCCGCAGGAGCCAGCAGGAAGCCGTGCTCGGGAAAGGCTTTTCCTCCCCCCCCACGCCAGGCTCCAGAGCGTACCAGTGGCGGTCACCGCCGCTGCTTTCCCTTAGACGCCGTGCCCCCGCGGGCTGCGGCTTTGGCCATGGGGGGGAACCCCGTGAAGAGGGTCGGTCGGCTGTGCTCAACTCGCTGCCGTCCCCGGGATCGGTGGGGACAGGGAAAGGGGAGCCGCCGCAGGCTCCACATCCCCTTCGGCTGCAGCCCGCCCCGCGCGGGACTGCTTTCCCCGGGCTGGTCCGGGCTCCGGCTTTAACGCCGGAGGAGCTAAACGGGGCGCCTGCAGAGACGGGGGGAGAGCGCCTCCGCCTCCCCCACCAACGGGCTCGCCTTTGCTCTCTGCTGCACCCGGCGCCCCGCAGGAGCCAGCAGGAAGCCGTGCTCGGGAAAGGCTTTTCCTCCCCCCCCACGCCAGGCTCCAGAGCGTACCAGTGGCGGTCACCGCGCTGCCTTTCCCTTAGACGCCGCTGCCCGCGGGCTGCGGCTTTGGCCATGGGGGGGAACCCCCGTGAAGAGGGTCGGTCGGCTGTGCTCAACTCGCTGCCGTCCCGGGATCGGTGGGGACAGGGAAAGGGGAGCCGCCGCAGGCTCCACATCCATTCGGCTGCAGCCCGCCCCGCGCGGGACTGCTTTCCCCGGGCTGGTCCCGGGCTCCGGCTTTAACGCCGGAGGAGCTAAACGGGGCGCCTTGCAGAGACGGGGGGAGAGCGCCTCCGCCTCCCCCACCAACGGGCTCGCCTTTGCTCTCTGCTGCACCGGCGCCCCGCAGGAGCCAGCAGGAAGCCGTGCTCGGGAAAGGCTTTCCTCCCCCCCACGCCAGGCTCCAGAGCGTACCAGTGGCCGGTCACCGCCGCTGCCTTCCCTTAGACGCCGTGCCCCGCGGGCTGCGGCTTTGGCCATGGGGGGGAACCCCGTGAAGAGGGTCGGTCGGCTGTGCTCAACTCGCTGCCGTCCCGGGATCGGTGGGGACAGGGAAAGGGGAGCCGCCGCAGGCTCCACATCCCTTCGGCTGCAGCCGCCCCGCGCGGGACTGCTTTCCCCCGGGCTGGTCCGGGCTCCGGCTTTAACGCCGGAGGAGCTAAACGGGGGCCTTGCAGAGACGGGGGGAGAGCGCCTCCGCCTCCCCCCACCAACGGGCTCGCCTTTGCTCTCTGCTGCACCCGGCGCCCCGCAGGAGCCAGCAGGAAGCCGTGCTCGGGAAAGGCTTTCCTCCCCCCCCACGCCAGGCTCCAGAGGTACCAGTGGCCGGTCACCGCCGCTGCTTTCCCTAGACGCCGTGCCCCCGCGGGCTGCGGCTTTGGCCATGGGGGGGAACCCCCGTGAAGAGGGTCGGTCGGCTGTGCTCAACTCGCTGCCGTCCCCGGATCGGTGGGGAAGGGAAAGGGGAGCCGCCGCAGGCTCCACATCCCCTTCGGCTGCAGCCCGCCCCGCGCGGGACTGCTTTCCCCCGGGCTGGTCCCGGGCTCCGGCTTTAACGCCGGAGGAGCTAAACGGGGCGCCTTGCAGAGACGGGGGGAGAGCGCCTCCGCCTCCCCCACCAACGGGCTCGCCTTTGCTCTCTGCTGCACCCGGCGCCCCGCAGGAGCCAGCAGGAAGCCGTGCTCGGGAAAGGCTTTTCCTCCCCCCCCACGCCAGGCTCCAGAGCGTACCAGTGGCGGTCACCGCCGCTGCCTTTCCTTAGACGCCGTGCCCCCGCGGGCTGCGGCTTTGGCCATGGGGGGGGGAACCCCCGTGAAGAGGGTCGGTCGGCTGTGCTCACCTCGCTGCCGTCCCGGGATCGGTGGGGACAGGGAAAGGGGAGCCGCCGCAGGCTCCACATCCCCTTCGGCTGCAGCCCGCCCCGCGGGGACTGCTTTCCCCGGGCTGGTCCGGGGGCTCCGGCTTTAACGCCGGAGGAGCTAAACGGGGCGCCTTGCAGAGACGGGGGGAGAGCGCCTCCGCCTCCCCCACCAACGGGCTCGCCTTTGCTCTCTGCTGCACCGGCGCCCCGCAGGAGCCAGCAGGAAGCCGTGCTCGGGAAAGGCTTTTCCCCCCCCCCCCACGCCAGGCTCCAGAGCGTACCAGTGGCCGGTCACCGCCGCTGCCTTTCCTTAGACGCCGTGCCCCCGCGGGCTGCGGCTTTGGCCATGGGGGGGAACCCCGTGAAGAGGGTCGGTCGGCTGTGCTCAACTCGCTGCCGTCCCCGGGATCGGTGGGGACAGGGAAAGGGGAGCCGCCGCAGGTCCACATCCCCTTCGGCTGCAGCCCGCCCCGCGCGGGACTGCTTTCCCCGGGCTGGTACCGGGCTCCGGCTTTAACGCGGAGGAGCTAAACGGGGCGCCTTGCAGAGACGGGGGGAGAGCGCCTCCGCCTCCCCACACCAACGGGCTCGCCTTTGCTCTCTGCTGCACCCGGCGCCCGCAGGAGCCAGCAGGAAGCCGTGCTCGGGAAAGGCTTTTCCTCCCCCCCCCACGCCAGGCTCCAGAGGTACCAGTGGCCGGTCACCGCCGCTGCCTTTCCTTAGACGCCGTGCCCCCGCGGGCTGCGGCTTTGGCCATGGGGGGGAACCCCCGTGAAGAGGGTCGGTCGGCTGTGCTCAACTCGCTGCCGTCCCCGGGATCGGTGGGGACAGGGAAAGGGGAGCCGCCGCAGGCTCCACATCCCCTTCGGCTGCAGCCCGCCCCGCGCCGGGACTGCTTTCCCCGGGCTGGTCCCGGGCTCCGGCTTTAACGCCGGAGGAGCTAAACGGGGCGCCTTGCGGAGAGAGGGGGGAGAGCGCCTCCGCCTCCCCCCACCAACGGGCTCGCCTTTGCTCTCTGCTGCACCCGGCGCCCCGCAGGAGCCAGCAGGAAGCCGTGCTCGGGAAAGGCTTTTCCTTCCCCCCCCACGCCAGGCTCCAGAGCGTACCAGTGGCCGGTCACCGCCGCTGCCTTCCCTTAGACGCCGTGCCCCCGCGGGCTGCGGCTTTGGCCATGGGGGGGAACCCCCGTGAAGAGGGTCGGTCGGCTGTGCTCAACTCGCTGCCGTCCCCGGGATCGGTGGGGACAGGGAAAGGGGAGCCGCCGCAGGCTCCACATCCCTTCGGCTGCAGCCCGCCCGCGCGGGACTGCTTCCCCCGGGCTGGTCCGGGCTCCGGCTTTAACGCCGGAGGAGCTAAACGGGGCGCCTTGCAGAGACGGGGGAGAGCGCCTCCGCCTCCCCCCACCAACGGGCTCGCCTTTGCTCTCTGCTGCACCCGGCGCCCCGCAGGAGCCAGCAGGAAGCCGTGCTCGGGAAAGGCTTTTCCTCCCCCCCCACGCCAGGCTCCAGAGTTACCAGTGGCCGGTCACCGCCGCTGCCTTTCCCTTAGACGCCGTGCCCCCGCGGGCTGCGGCTTTGGCCATGGGGGGGAACCCCGTGAGAGGGGTCGGTCGGCTGTGCTCAACTCGCTGCCGTCCCCGGGATCGGTTGGGGCAGGGAAAGGGGAGCGCGCCGCAGGCTCCACATCCCTTCGGCTGCAGCCCGCCCGCGCGGGGACTGCTTTCCCCCGGGCTGGTCCGGGCTCCGGCTTTAACGCCGGAGGAGCTAAACGGGGCGCCTTGCGGAGACGGGGGGAGAGCGCCTCCGCCTCCCCCCACCAACGGGCTCGCCTTTGCTCTCTGCTGCACCGGCGCCCCGCAGGAGCCAGCAGGAAGCCGTGCTCGGGAAAGGCTTTTCCTTCCCCCCCCACGCCAGGCTCCAGAGCGTACCAGTGGCGGTCACGCCGCTGCCTTCCCTTAGACGCCGTGCCCCCGCGGGCTGCGGCTTTGGCCATGGGGGGGAACCCCGTGAAGAGGGTCGGTCGGCTGTGCTCAACTCGCTGCCGTCCCGGGATCGGTGGGGACAGGGAAAGGGGAGCCGCCGCAGGCTCCACATCCCCTTCGGCTGCAGCCCGCCCGCGCGGGACTGCTTTCCCCCGGGATGGTCCCGGGCTCCGGCTTTAACGACGGAGGAGCTAAACGGGGCGCCTTGCAGAGACGGGGGGAGAGCGCCTCCGCCTCCCCCACCAACGGGCTCGCCTTTGCTCTCTGCTGCACCCGGCGCCCCGCAGGAGCCAGGAGGAAGCCGTGCTCGGGAAAGGCTTTTCCTTCCCCCCCCACGCCAGGCTCCAGAGCGTACCAGTGGCCGGTCACCGCCGCTGCCTTTCCTTAGACGCCGTGCCCCCGCG
>JAAWVA010000652.1:0-19616 GCA_015227895.2 Colaptes auratus | reverse complement strand
CTGTGGCAGCTTGATCTCTACCACACACGTCCCTTGGGCTTCTCCCCTGGGCCCTGTGGCTTGGAGGGTGGGCACCTGCCCTGGGAATGGCAGCAGTGCTGCATCCCAGCCCGGGGCGCTGGGCGAGGGCTGAGCACCGAGATGGCAGAGGGCGCGGGGAGGGAGCTGCAGCAGCTCCCCACTGCTCCCTGCCAGGCAGGGCAGGTTCAGGCAGGCAGCTCCGGGCTGACACGGCGATGTGGCTGCCAGCAGCTCCCTTCCTGCTGGGAACTGGGATCACCCAAGAGCTTCCCTGCCTGCTCCTGCCGTGCAGTCCTGCAGGAGAACCGCCCTGGAGCTGCTCAGGGCTCGTGGTGTGGCCTTGCCTGCTCCTGCCCCTGCTCCCCTCCCTGCCCAGTTAACAAAGGAAGCTTCTCAGGCCTCGACATGTGCAGAGCACAGCTCTGGAGGGCTGGATGCCCTTCTCCCTAAAAGCTGGGTGGGAGATTTGCCTCCTGGAGGCATTGCCCTCCACACGGGAGGTGGCAGTGCCCTGGGCTGGCTTTGGCTGTGACACAGAGGCTTGGGGGGGCTCTGCCAGCAGCATCTCCCTTGCCCTGTCAGAAGAGGAGGGGCTGGGGCTGGCACAGCCTGGGGGTGCATCTCCTGCTGGTGCCTACCCATGGGGCTGGCAGCAGGAGGCAGGACAGAGGGCTGGGCACCGCCCATGGCAGTGACTCCATCCTCTCTTTCCTCTTTCCCCACCCCCCTCAGGTTGGCTCAGTCCTTGTTTGCACTCTTTGCCTCCTCCCTGGCCATCTCCTTGGTGTTTGCCATCATCCCCCTGTGCCACAATGTGGTGGTCCTGGCCGTGGTCATGGCCGTGGCCGGGCTGGCCATGGGCTGCATCGACACCATCTCCAACATGCAGCTGGTGAAGATCTACCAGAAGGACTCAGCCATCTTCCTGCAGGTGAGCATGGGGCCCCTCTCTCCTGCTCTGGGGATGAGCAGTGAGCAGCAAACCCCCACCCCCCTGCTGCTCAGGGGAGTGAGGGGCTCAGAGCAGTATCACCAAGGTTGGAAGAGACCTCAAAGATAGGAGAGAATAGACCAGACCAGGGTGGAAGAGAGCTTCAAGATCGAGTCCAACCTATCACCCAACACCACCTGATCAACTAACCCATGGCACCAAGCCCCCCAGCAAGTCTCCTCCTGAACACCTCCAGGGATGGGGACTCCACCACCTCCCCAGGCAGCACATCCCAATGGGCAATCACTCTCTCTGGGTAGAACTTCCTCCTAACCTCCAGCCTAAACCTCCCCTGGTGCAGCCTGAGACTGTGTCCTCTTGTTCTGGTGCTGCTTGCCTGGGAGAAGAGACCAACCCCCACCTGGCTACAACCTCCCTGCAGGGAGTTGCAGAGAGCAATGAGGTCTCCCCTGAGCCTCCTCCTCTCCAGGCTCAGCACCCCCAGCTCCCTCAGCCTCTCTCCCAGGGGCTGTGCTCCAGACCCCTCCCCAGCTTGTGCCCTTCTCTGGACACCTTCCAGACGCTCAACTCCTTCCTAACCTGAGGGGCCCAGAAGGACACAGGACTCAAAGTGCAGCTAATCGTGCAGTGTACAGGGCAGAATGACCTCCCTGCTCCTGCTGGCCACACTGTTCCATCTGCAGGCCAGGATGCCATTGGCCCTCTTGGCCCCCTGGGCACACTGCTGGCTCATGTTCAGCCTCCCATCCACCAGCACCCCCAGGTCCCTCTCTGCCTGGCTGCTCTCAGCCACTCTGACCCCAGCCTGTAGCACTGCCTGGGGTTGCTGTGGCCAATGTGCAGCCCCTGGCACTTGGATGTGTTCAATCTCCTGCCCTTGGTCTCTGCCCTTCTGTCCAGCCTGTGGAGGTCCCTCTGCAGAGCCTCATCATCCAGTCCAGCCTGTCACCACAGCCCCCACGACCAGACCATGGCTCCAAACCCCTCCCCACACCCTCACCCCTGCTCTCCCTCTGTGTCTCCTCTCTTGCAGGCCCTTCACTTCTTCGTGGGCTTTGGGGCACTGCTGAGCCCCCTGATAGCTGACCCCTTCCTCTCAGACACCAACTGCATCCTCTCCAACTCCACAGCCAACGCCTCCAGCAACCTGCCCCACATCCGCAAGTCGCTGCTGCCTCACCACCCCGGCAACCTCTCCCGCTACGACCTGCCCATGAAGGGCTTGGTGGTCACCAGGGTCTCCTATGCCTTCTGGATCATGGCCCTCATCAATGTGAGTGCTGCAGCCCCAGCCCTGCCTGGGCACCCCCCTGCTGCTCGCCTTCTGCAGGCAGCTGTGGCGCTGGAGGGGGGCTGCTGCCTGATAGCTGGGGATGGGGGTGGAGGCAAGGCAGGGGAGGGCTGTGTTGGGCCATGGGGAGGGCTGTGGTGGGTGCCCAGGGGATGGAGGCAGGCGTGGGAAGGGCTGTGTTGGGTCCCCAGGGGAGGGCTGTGTTGGGTGCCCAGGGGATGGAGGCAGGCGTGGGGAGGGCTGTGTTGGGTCCCCAGGGGAGGGAGGCAGGCGTGGGGAGGGCTGTGTTGGGTCCCCAGGGGAGGGCTGTGTTGGGTCCAGGGGAGGGCTGTGTTGGGTCCCCAGGGGAGGGCTGTGTTGGGTCCCCAGGGGAGGGCTGTGTTGGGTCCCCAGGGGAGGGCTGTGTGGGGCCATGAGGGCTGTGTGGGGCCATGAGGGCTGTGTAGGGTCACAGCAGAGTTTTAGTTTGGCTTTGCCGAGTGCCCTGCTCCCAGCAGGGGCAGCCTGGGGCAGGACCGTGGGGGCAGAGCCAGCAGTCTCTGCCCCACCAGCTGTGGTCTCTGGCAGCAGGTTGTGCCTCCAGCAGCCCCCTGGGCAGGACTCGTAGCGGCTCTCTCCGGGCAGGAGCTGGAGCTCCTCCTCCGTGGGCAGGGGCTGGGCAGGGGGGTGATGATTTCCAGCGGCATCCCCAGGGAAGTGCTCCTCACAGGCTGGGTCACTGGCAGGGAAACCTCCATCAGGAGGTCTCTGCCTGTCTCTTGTGTTTCCCTGGTGATTTGCAGCAGATGTAGCAGCCCTGGGGCCCTTCCCTTTGCGAGAGGGATGGGGCTTGACGCCTGTCCTCTTTCCCTGCCCTGCTGCCTCCCGAAGCCGCTCTCCAGCGAGCTGCTGCTGCCTGCAGGGCTGCCTTTGAAGTGTGGCCCTGCCCAGTCCGTACCCAGATCACAGCCTGCTGAAACGCAGCTGCTGCCCTGCGCTGCCTCGCTGCAAAAACAGCGCTACCAATTATAATCAATAAGGAGGGGGGAGGAAGCAGCCACGATTGGGGCAAGGTAAAACAAGTAGCTGATGTGCAAGTCCGGGCTGCCCCTGGCCGTGCCCAGCCCGGGCCGCTCAGCCTGGGCTGCCTTTTGCTGTGCCCATCCCCAGCCCCTCCGCAGCAGAGCTGCCGCTGCCATCTCCCTGGTGGCAGCAGCACTGTGTGGCCGGGGCCGGGGCCGGGGCCGGGGCGAGCCGGGGCCGGTGCTCTCTTGCCTTTCTGGTCTGCTGAAGACCTAAAGCATGCCCTGCTGGGGGCTTTCATCTGAGCAGGGCTGATGTGAGGAGAGGAGCAGGCAGCCAGAGCGGCTGGGCAGGGGCCGTGCTGAGCTCCTTTGCAGAAGTACCCCAAGGAAGGCTGCAGCCTAGGAGGAGAAGGCAGCTTTAATTACCTCTGACTCTGCTCTGCCCGGGGAAATGTGCTTTTAATCACTCCACAGCCTCATCCTCAGCCAGTCCTGAGCAAGTTAATGTAGGTTTGAGGGCCACATTTAATCTCTGCTTCAAGCACAGGGCTGAGCCTCATGCCTGCAGCGCTGGTGGGAGGGTGGTTGCCAGACCTTTCTCTGCTCCTAGCAGCATCCCATGGACGCTCTGGGAGCAGGGCTGAGGATCCTGGGCTGAGTCTTGCTGATGCACAGCAGGCCATGAGCTGGGCTTGTGCATTGCTGATGTGGTTATTCACTGACTGCAGGGGGGGTTGGACAAGGCAGCTTTGGGGGGTCCCTTGCAGCCTGCTGCAGTCTGTGGTGCTTGCATGTGGGGGTGGTTTGCACCTCTGTGCACAGACTCTGTAGAGTCATGGAATGGGTTGGGATGGAAGGCACTTTAAAGCTCATCCAGTTCCAACCCCCTGCCACGGGCAGGGACACCTTCCACCAGCCCAGCTTGCTCAGCCTGGCCTTGAACACCTCCAGGGAGGGGACATCCACAACCTCCCTGGGCAACCTGTGCCAGGGTCTCAGCAGTGTTAGGGTCACCAGGAGCAGGACAGGGCAGGGGGGGTCCCAGGGTGCTGGCAGCTGCTGGGGTTTGGGAAGAACAAAAACCTGGTCCTGGCCTCCAGGAGGATCAGAACTTATCCAGCAAAAGCCTTTGTGGTCCATGGGACCAAATGAACTGCTCCTGCTCCCCCTGTGCTGGCAGATGCTGGGCTTTGGGGGGAGGATTAGGTGGTAACACACTCGGAGGAGCAGGCAGGGAGGGCTGTGCGGTGCCCCGGGGGCGCAGGCGGTGGGGGCTGTGCGGTGCCCCCGGGGAGCAGGCAGGGAGGGCTGTGCGGTGCCCCCGGGGCGCAGGCGGTGAGGGGCTGTGCGGTGCCCCCGGGGCGCAGGCAGGGAGGGGCTGTGCGGTGCCCCGGGGAGCAGGCAGGGGGGCTGTGCGGTGCCCCCGGGGCGCAGGCGGTGGGGGCTGTGCGGTGCCCCGGGGCGCAGGCGGGTGGGGGCTGTGCGGTGCCCCCGGGGCGCAGGCAGGGAGGGGCTGTGCGGTGCCCCCGGGGCGCAGGCAGGGAGGGGCTGTGCGGTGCCCCCGGGGCGCAGGCGGTGGGGCGTGTGTGCGGTGCCCCGGGGAGCAGGCAGGGAGGGCTGTGCGGTGCCCCCGGGGCGCAGGCAGGGAGGGGCTGTGCGGTGCCCCCGGGGAGCAGGCAGGGAGGGGCTGTGCGGTGCCCCCGGGGCGCAGGCGGTGGGGGCTGTGCGGTGCCCCCGGGGCGCAGGCAGGGAGGGGCTGTGCGGTGCCCCCGGGGCGCAGGCAGGGAAGGGCTGTGCGGTGCCCCCGGGGGCAGGCGGTGGGGGCTGTGCGGTGCCCCCGGGGCGCAGGCAGGGAGGGGCTGTGCGGTGCCCCCGGGGCGCAGGCGGTGGGGGCTGTGCGGTGCCCCCGGGGCGCAGGCGGTGGGGGCTGTGCGGTGCCCCGGGGCGCAGGCGGTGGGGGCTGTGCGGTGCCCCCGGGGCGCAGGCGGTGGGGGCTGTGCGGTGCCCCCGGGGCGCAGGCAGGGAGGGGCTGTGCGGTGCCCCCGGGGCGCAGGCGGTGGGGGCTGTGCGGTGCCCCCGGGGAGCAGGCAGGGAGGGGCTGTGCGGTGCCCCCGGGGAGCAGGCGGTGAGGGCTGTGCGGTGCCCCCGGGGAGCAGGCGGGGGGGGCTGTGCGGTGCCCCCGGGGAGCAGGCGGTGAGGGCTGTGCGGTGCCCCCGGGGAGCAGGCAGGGAGGGGCTGTGCGGTGCCCCCGGGGCGCAGGCGGTGGGGGCTGTGCGGTGCCCCCGGGGCGCAGGCAGGTGAGGGGCTGTGCGGTGCCCCCGGGGCGCAGGCGGTGGGGGGCTGTGCGGTGCCCCCGGGCGCAGGCAGGGAGGGGCTGTGCGGCGCCCCCGGGGCGCAGGCGGTGAGGGCTGTGCGGTGCCCCCGGGGCGCAGGAGGTGAGGGCTGTGCGGTGCCCCCGGGGCGCAGGCGGTGAGGGCTGTGCGGTGCCCCGGGGCGCAGGCAGGGAGGGGCTGTGCGGTGCCCCCGGGGCGCAGGCGGTGGGGCTGTGCGGTGCCCCCGGGGCGCAGGCAGGGAGGGGCTGTGCGGTGCCCCCGGGGCGCAGGCGGTGAGGGCTGTGCGGTGCCCCCGGGGCGCAGGAGGTGAGGGCTGTGCGGTTGCCCCGGGGGGGGCAGGCGGTGGGGGCTGTGCGGTGCCCGGGGCGCAGGCCGGTGGGGGCTGTGCGGTTGCCCCGGGGCGCAGGCGGGGGGGGCTGTGCGGTGCCCCGGGGCGCAGGCAGGGAGGGGCTGTGCGGTGCCCCGGGGCGCAGGCGGTGAGGGCTGTGCGGTGCCCCCGGGGCGCAGGCAGGGAGGGCTGTGCGGTGCCCCCGGGGAGCAGGCGGTGGGGGCTGTGCGGTGCCCCCGGGCGCAGGCGGTGAGGGGCTGTGCGGTGCCCCCGGGGCGCAGGCAGGGAGGGCTGTGCGGTGCCCCCGGGGCGCAGGCGGGAGGGCTGTGCGGTGCCCCGGGGCGCAGGCGGTGGGGGCTGTGCGGCGCCCCCGGGGCGCAGGCGGTGGGATTGTGCTGTCCCCACAGCTCTGGAGCTCGTCCCCTTGCCAAAGCTGAGCTGCTGTTGCCTTCCCCAAAGGTTTGGTTCCTTGTTTGGTTTCAACAAGCCAAGCAGCTGGCTGGAGGAGATGCTGGGAGCAGCTCAGCTCCAAAACACCTCAGCAGAAGATGATAACCACGGTTCAACCCCCTGCCCCTAGGGCAGTGGATGAGATGAGTAAGCTGGAGAAATGGAATCCAGGACCAGCAGCTTTGTTATGGAGTGGTCCAAGACCTCTTCCCTCCCCTACCCTCCCACTCCCATCCCTGTTTCCAGAGGGCTGTGGTGGATCCTGACAAGGCACAGGCTGAGATGATTCACTTCAGTCTCTTCCCTGTTGTTTAAATGTCTCAATTGGGCTTTGGCAGCCACACAACCTCCCGACCTGACAGAGTTCTGCCCCTTCCCGACTCAAAATGTTTAGGTTTAGGGCTTTTGTTTTTATGCTTGAGGGAAAGTTTAGTGCTCCAGCATTAGCAGCAGTAAGGCTTTGGATGAGTCCTGGCCAGAAGTTGCATTGGAAGAGGAGGGAGAGGAGGGGGAGAGAGGGAAAAAAGACACAAAAGCATTTTTGAGAGGCCTTTTAGCCACGTTTTTTGGCACCAAAATATAACCCAACCAAAACTCCAAACAAACATGGAGTGGTCAAAAACCTCTTTCCACCCTTTCCCCCCCATTCCCATCCCTGTCTCCAGAGGGCTGTGGTGGATCCTGACAAGGCACAGGCTGAGGAAGGAGTTTGGGGATGGAGCTCTTTGCTACTCAGGCACCGAGTGTCCCTTAAGGCTGGGAGTGCCTGGAGCCAGGATCTGCACAGCCGGCCAGGGCCCTCTGCCTGGGGATGGTTTGGGGTTGGTTTGGAGGGTTTTGTTTTGTTAGAAGAACAAAAACCTGGTCCTGACCTCCGGAAGGATCAGAGCTATCAAGCCAAAGCCTTTGTCTTCCATGGGACCGAACTAACTGTTCCTATTCCCATTGTTCCCAGAACAATGAGGTCCTCGTAGATGAATTGAGGCAAGAGAGGTGGGGAGGGGGGGGGAGGAGGTGAAGGGGGGGGATTCCTCCATACATTTGAATGGAGCCAGGAGCCAAGGAAAAGCAGGAAATTAGGAGCTAGAGCTCGCTCTTGCTCACAGCCAGGGAGAAAACAAGCGAGGGAGCTGTCACTTGGGGTTTCCTGGCTCGCTTCCCCCCTCCCTTCGGGTGGTTGCAGAGTAAACACCGCTCGGTTGGGGCGGGAGGGGGAGGGAGGGTTGGTTGGGAGCAGCCCTCCTTTGCTGCCCTCTGGTTTCTGCTAAAATGGGGGGGGAGGAAACGGTGATAAAATCCTGAAGAACGAAGCCCCTCCGGGCTTGGAGGAGCCGCGGAGCCGCGGGCGGGAGCAGGGTGCAGGCTCGGCCCCCGGGTGGGTGCTGGGGAGGTGGTGCTGCAGATGCCACATGAGGGGTCCAGTGGGCAGGTGCAAGCCCACGGGCCCTGTGTGCATGAAGAGCCGGAGGGGGGGGAGCCCTGGCTGCAGGTGGGGGGAGCTCTGGCTGCAGGGAGTGGGGCTGGTGCTGCAGGGGGAGAAGCCTGCCTCTGCAGTTTAATTCCCTGTGAGTGGTGACTTTGTTTCCCACCTGCAAGCTACAAAAGTTGTTGTTGGTTCAAGTGCTTCTACACCGCTCTGCAGAGAGAGCTAAACTCCCTCCCGTGCTTCCCACCACGCCATCTAGCCGCTGCCAGAGGCTGGTCCCCTGAGGAGGGGGGATTTGGCCATCCCCCTTGGGCAGAAGGCTAAGATGCATCACGGGGAGAGCGTTCTGCAGGTACTGCTTCAGTCCCAGGAGCCTGGAAGCTGCTCCTGAAAGGCTCATTAGTGAAGTGCTGATTGTGTGGTGCACAGAGCAGGTCTGGCTCTGCTGGAGTGGTTGTGGTAGTGGTAGGACGAGGGGCAGTGGTTTGAAACTGGAGCAGGGCAGATCAAGGCTGGACAGCAGGAGGAAGATCTTTGCAATGAGGGGGGGCTGAGGAACTGGAAGAGTTGCCCACAGATGTGGTTGAGCCCCCATCCCTGGAGCCATCCAAGCTCAGCCTTGCTGTGGCCCTGGGCAGCTTGATCTAGCTGGGGGGGTCCCTGCTGCCTGCAGGGGGGTTGGGCAAAGATGAGCTCTGAGGCTTCCTTCCAACCTGATGCAGTCTGTGGAACTGTGAGGCTGCTGCTGCTGCTGCTGTGCTCCTGTGTGCTGCAGCAAGCAGCATCCCTGGATGTCCTCTGAAGCATCCAAGAGGACTCCAGCTGGGGCCTCACTGCTCCTCCATGCCAGGTCCCTCGGCACAGGCTGTACCCAGGGGGCTGGTTGAGGCCCCTTTGCTGTATTGGTGTTGTCATTGTTGGCCTGGGAACCAGGAGCTCATCTCTCAGGAGGTGCTGAGCAACCTCTGCTAATGGCTGGAGAGGAGCTGGAGCAGGTCTTGGAGCAGCTTGCTCTTCCCTGACGAAGAATTCCAGCCCCAGAAGCTCTCCTGTTGGAACTGTTCTGCTCTCCACAGGAAAGAAGCTTCACTATTTAGGTTGTTTCCTCTCCTTCTATCAGCTGATAACAGGGAGCAGAGCCCAGCCCCCACCTGGCTCCAGCCTCCTCTCAGGGAGCTGCAGAGAGCAAGGAGGTCTCCCTCAGCCTCCTCTCCTCCACACTGAGCACCCCCAGCTCCCTCAGCTGCTCCTCCCCAGCCCTGTTCTCCAGACCCTTCCCCACCTTTGCCCTTCTCTGGACCTGTTCCAGTCCTTCAGCGTCCTTCTTGGAGTGAGGAGCCCAAAAATGTGCCCAGGATTCGAGGGGTGGCCTCAGCAGTGCTGAGTAGAGGGGGACAATCCCTGCTCTGTCTCTCTAAGCTCAGAGTAGAGGATGCCAGGAACATTTGTCTGGAAGGCCAAGTGCAGAGTGGTGCCCAGGTGCCTTAGAATCACCTAAGGTGGTCACCCAGGGAAGTTTAGGCTGGAGGTGAGGAGAAAGTTCTTCACTGAGAGAGTTGTCAGCCATTGGGGTGTGCTAACAACAGGCAGGTGGTGGAGTCCCCATCCCTGGAGGTGTTCAAGAGGGGATTGGATGTGGCCCTTGGTGCCATGGCTTAGTCAGGAGGTCTGTGGTGCCAGGTTGGACTTGGTGAGCTTTGAGGTCTCTTCCAGCCTTGGTGATTCTGTGATCCCTGGAGACTTTCAAGAGCCTGCTGGGTGCAGGGCTGGGGGACCTGTGCTGGGTTCTCTGGCCCTGCTCTGGCAGGGGGTTGGACTTTGGTGCTGACCAGAGGCAGACCAGAGCAGACCAGGTTGGAAGAGACCTTCAAGATCATGGTGTCCAACCTATCACCCAACACCACCTGATCAACTAACCCATGGCACCAAGCCCCCCAGCAAGTCTCCTCCTGAACACCTCCAGGGATGGGGACTCCACCACCTCCCTGGGCAGCCCATTCCAAAGGGCAATCTCTCTCTCTCTGTGTAGAACTTCTTCCTAACCTCCAGCCTAAACCTCCCCTGGCACAGCCTGAGCCTGTGTCCTCTTGTTCTGGTGCTGGCTGCCTGGGAGAAGAGACCAACCTCCTTCCCAACCCCTAACGCCCTGTCGCGGATGCCGAGGCCGCTGCGGTGAGCGGGACCTGGACCGTCCCTGCGAGGGTTTGAGCTCACCCTGCCCCTCTCTGCTCCTCCCCAGCTGCCGGTGCCCATTGCTGTGTTCTTCTTGCTCTACAAGGAGCGGATGGTGCCCTGCTTCGGCAGCAGCAGCCACCCCCTGCTGTCGGCCGACGAGCTGGCGATGGAGACCCGGCCCGCGGAGAAGGACGACCTCTCCGCCGCCGTGCAGAGAGCCCAGGCAGCAGCAGGTGAGCTTGCAGCTTCCTCCCAGGCCTCGGGAGCCCTGGTTGTGAGTGCCTCCACTGAGGTTTAACAAGCAAGATCCACTGCTGCTGGCTCAGGAGGGAGCTCTGCGCCGTGGGTGCAGGTGGAGCCCAGGAGCGGCCGCAGTTTGGTGCCCACTTGCCCCTGAATCAGGTGGGACCCTAAGGCCTGGGCAGGGATGAGTGTGCTGCTGGTGGGACTCAGGGAGACCTTATCCTAGAATCAATAAGGGTGGAAAAGACCTCAGAGATCATCGAGTCCAACCTCTCACCCAACACCTCCTGACTAACTAAACCATGGCACCAAGGGCCACTTCCAACCCCCTCCTGAACACCTCCAGGGATGGGGACTCCTCCACCTCCCTGGGCAGCACATCCCAACAGCTAACAGCTCTCTCTGTGAAGAATTTTCTCCTCCCTTCCAGCCCAAACTTCCCCTGGCACAGCTTGAGACTGTGTCCTCTTGTTATTGCAGCTTCTCAGGACAAGGGGGGGGATGGTTTGAAGCCAAAAGAGGGAGGTTCAGACTGGAGAGAAGGGAGAAATGTTTGACACTGAGGGTGGGGAGAGCCTTGGCTGCTCAAGGAGTGGGAGGTGCCCCAGCCCTGGCCCCATTCTGGGGCAGGTTGTCTGGGGCTCTGAGCCACCTGCTCTAGTTGCAGGGGGGTTGGACTAGATGAGCCTCAAAGGTCCCTTCCCACCCAAAGCAGTGTGGGATTGGAGGTCCCTCTCCCTCCTGGAAGCTTCCAGGTGTGTACAGCCAGAGGTGGTGCAGCAGAGCTGAGCAGTGCTCCACCTTGCTCACCATCCCTTGTGGAACCTCTGTCCTGCAGCTGAGCACAACCCAAATCCCCACCGCGGGCTGGCAACCACCCAGCCCCAGGGGGAACCTTCCAGCTGAGTTTGCTTTGCATTGTTTTCCCCCAGGTCACAGTGACTTACTCAGCTGCTGCCAAAGCAAGAACTTCAGAGGGGCTTCTTACACCTACTTTGCAGTGCACATCACTGGGGCTCTTGTTCTCTTCATGACTGATGGGATTGTGGTGAGTCCAGCTGCTGGGGGGATCTTGTCTTGTGGCTCTCTCCCTCCCAGGTCACTCCCAGCAGCCCAAACCTAGCAGCTGTCCTCTGCCTGCAGTGGGCTGCACCTGAGGCTCTGCCTCTGCAGCAGTCTGGGGTAGCTCCTTCAAAGCTGATCAGGGTCGTGGGTTATGTGCCCTGCTTCTTGGGAGGGTTTGTGGCTTTCTCCTAGGCTCTGTGGTGCTGCAGCTTGCTTGCTTGCTGCTGCTGCTAACTTGGCCCCTTGGGAGCTGGAGCTGTGGAGCCTCCCCGGGGGGGCAGAGCCGGAGCCTCCCCGGGCGGGGGGGCAGAGCCGGAGCCTCCCTGCTTCAGCCAAGAGGCAGCAACAGCCTTGTTTGATCTCCTAAAGGTGGCTCTTTGTGTGCTGGATCTCCTGAGCCCTCAAAGGCCAAGATGAGAGCCAGGTCTTTGTTCTGTGGTGCCCAGGGCCAAGGGGGACAAACTTGAGCATAGGAAGTTCCATCTAAACCTGAGGAGGAGCTCCTGGAGGAGCACCAGAGCAGGCTGCCCAGAGGGCCTGGGGAGCCTCCTGCTCTGGAGAGCTTCCAAACCCAGGGCAAGCTGCTGTGGGTGCCCCGGCCTGAGCAGGAGGGATTGGACTGGGTGGTCTCCAGAGGTCCCTTCCAGCCCCTGCCATGCTGGGTTTGTGTGGTGCTGGTGCAGCCTCTGAGGTGGCCTGGCAGCTTGTCCTGCCCCACGTGTGGCACTGCCCAGGTGAGGAAGGTTTGCTCCTGGCTGCCAAGTTGCTGCTCCTTGTCCTTCAGCAGTTGTGTCTCAGTCCCCTCGTGGTCAGACACTGCTGGGTCTTAAATAGGGCACTAAAAATAGGGTCCTGAAAGATGAGTGGAGGCAGCTGCCACACACAGGAACTTCCCAGGGCCTCCACCTTCAAGGGGGAGCTTCAGCTTTGGGTGCTTCATGTGACAGGCTTGGAGAGTCTGCAGCTCCAGAAGGGTGAGACAGGCTCTGAAGAGGAGAACATCTCTTCAGCCAGCAATGCTGCTTAGTCCTGACCTGCTAGAATCATAGAATCAATAAGGGTGGAAAAGACCTCAGAGATCATCCAGTCCAACCTAGCACCCAACACCATCTGATCAACTCAACCATGGCACCAAGTGCCACATCCAGTCCCCTCTTGAACACCTCCAGGGATGGGGACTCCACCACCTCCCTGGGCAGCACATTCCCAGGGCCAATCTCTCTTGCTGGGAAGAATTTCTTCCTAACATCCAGCCTAAACCTCCCCTGGCACAGCTTGAGACTGTGTCCTCTTGTTCTGGTGCTGCTTGCCTGGGAGAAGAGACCAACCCCCAGCTGGCTACAGCCTCCCTTCAGGGAGCTGTAGAGAGCAAGAAGGTCTCCCCTGAGCCTCCTCTTCCCCAGGCTCAGCACCCCCAGCTCCCTCAGCCTCTCCTCCCAGGGCTGTGCTCCAGACCCCTCCCCAGCTTTGTTGCCTTTCTCTGGACACACTCAAGTCTCTCAATGCCCTTCTTATATGGAGGGGCCCAGGACTGGCCACAGGACTGAAGGAGCCTAAACCCTGTGCTGTGCTGCTGGCGGCAGCCTGCCTGCAGCTGGCAGTGGGGCTCGTGGAGACTTGGTAGCAAAGCCGGGGGGGGGGGGGGGGGGGCTGAATGTTGTGGGTGGTGGAGGGGCCAGGCTGGAAGGTGCAGAGCCTGGAGGGCAGCACCTGGCTGCGACCTGCTGGTGTGCTTCCCCTGCAGGGAGAGTACTCAGGCTTCGTGTACAGCTACGCCGTGGAGGAGCCTCTCTCGGTGGGGCACAAGGTGGCTGGCTACCTGCCCAGCCTCTTCTGGGCCTTCATCACCCTGGGCAGGCTCATCTCCATCCCTGTGTCCTACAGAATGAGGCCAGCAACCATGGTCTTCATCAACGTGGTAAGGCTGCCTGGGCTGTCTTTGCACTCCCAAGAGGCTGCCTGCGTTGGGTTGGGGGTGGGGGTGATAAGGTGGAGTGGGATTGGGGGGGGGGGGGGATAGGTAGGATGGTTTGGGGGTGGTGATAAGGTGGAGTGGGTTTGGGGGGGGCTGGGTAGGTAGGATGGTTTGGGGGGGGATGGGGAGGTTGGATGGCTTAGGGGTGGTGATAAGGTGGAGTGGTTTTGGGGGGTGGTAGGTTGGGGGGTTTTGGGGGGTGGGTAGGTTGGTTTGGGGGTGGTGATAAGGTGGAGTGGGTTTGGGGGGGCTGGGTAGGTAGGATGGTTTGGGGTGGTGATAAGTTAGAGTGCTTTTGGGGGGAGGGTAGGTAGGGTGGTTTGGGGGGGATGGGGAGGTTGGATGGTTTAGGGGTGGTGATAGGGTGGAGTGGTTTTGGGAGTTAGGTTGGGTGGTTTTGGGGGGTGGGGAGGTTGGGTGGTTTGGGGGGGTGGGTAGGTTGGTTTGGGGATGGTTTTGGGGGGAGTGGGTTTGGGGGGCTGGGTAGGTTGGATGGTTTGGGGGTGGTGATAAGGTGGAGTGGGCTTGGGGGGGCTGGGTAGGTAGGGGGTTGGGGGGGCTGGGTAGGTAGGGTGGTTTGGGGGTGGTGATAGGGTGGAGTGGGTTTGGGGGGGCTGGGTAGGTAGGGTGGTTTGGGGGTGGTGATAGGGTGGAGTGGGTTTGGGGGGGGCTGGGTAGGTAGGGTGGTTTGGGGGTGGTGATAGGGTGGAGTGGGTTTGGGGGTTAGGTTGGTGGGTTTGGGGGGAGGGGTAGGTTGGATGGTTTGGGGGGTGGGTAGGATGGTTTGGGGTGGTGATGAGGTGGAGTTGTTGGGGGGGGGGATGGGTAGGCTGGATAGTTTTTGGGGGGGGGGGTAGGTAGGATGGTTGGGGGGGAAGGGACCTTAAAGCTAGGATAGGACAGAGTTAACCAGGTTGGAAAAGACCTTCATAGGATCAATGAGGTTGGAAGAGACCTCAGAGACCATCAAGTCCAACCTGCCACCCAGCCCCTCCTGACTGCCCGGGGGGCTGGTGGAGTCCCCACCCCTGGAGGGGCTCAAGAACCCTGTGGCCATGGTGGGGTTGGGTTGCTGGTTGGACTCCAGGGAGGTCTTTTCCAACCACAGTGATTCCAAGGGCGCAGGAGTGGTGTCAGGCAGGGGCAAAACCTCCCTTGGCTGGCACCGAAGCCTCTGTGCAGCGCTGGCTCCTTGGTGCTGCCCGCTGCAGCAAGCTGCACCAGCTGCTGGAGGCGTTTCAGCGCTGCCCTTCGGGTTGAAGGGTCCCACCAGGCTCTGGTGGACCTCCAACCACCCAGCAAGGGGCACCTCAAGGAGGCAGGAGGAAGGAGCTGAGCTGCTTTTGCAGAGCTCCCTCTGCTGCCTCCGGGCTGCGCAGGGTTCGGCGCACCTGGGCTGGTTCTGCTCGTGGTTGGAGGCTGAAGGGGCCAGGGGGGTAGGGCAGGGCGGTTCAGAGGGTGTTGGCTCTCTGGCTTCACTCCCGTGACTGCTTTCTGAGCAGTGAATGAGAGAGATTGAATGAATTCTTTCACCTGCTCCATCAGGGCTGATTGGTGATTGAGATGTGTCAATAGTGTGGAATCTGCAGAGGGGGGAAAGAGGTTTTCTCAGCTGCATTCTGAACTCTGCTCAGTGATAGACTAGACTGGAATTCAGCAGGTTGGAAGAGACCTCTGAGATCATCCAGTCCAACCTATCCCCCAACACCACCTGATCAACTAACCCATGGCACCAAGCTCCCCATCCAGGCTCTTCCTAAACACCTCCAGGGATGGGGACTCCACCACCTCCCTGGCAGCACATTCCCATGGCCAATCTCTCTTGCTGGGAAGAACTTCTTCCTCACCTCCAGCCTGAACCACCCCTGGCACAGCTTGAGACTGTGTCCTCTTGTTCTGGTGCTGCTTGCCTGGGAGAAGAGACCAACCCCCACCTGGCTACAGCCTCCCTTCAGGGAGTTGGAGAGAGCAAGAAGGTCTCCCCTGAGCCTCCTCTTCTCCAGGCTAAGCAACCCCAGCTCCCTCAGCCTCTCCTCCCAGGGCTGTGCTCCAGACCCCTCCCCAGCTTTGTTGCCTTTCTCTGGACACACTCAAGTGCCTCAATGACCTTCTTAAATGGAGGGGCCCAGAACTGGCCACAGGACTGAAGGAGCCTAAACCCTGTGCTGTGCTGCTGGTGGAAGCCTGCCTGCAGCTGGCAGCGAGGCTCAATGAGACCTTGCAGCAAAGCCAGAGGTGGGGGGCTCAATATGGTGGATGATGGAGGGGCCAGGCTTCTCCATGCTAAGGTGTTGAACTGGAGAGAGTCACTTTATGTCCCCTCACTCCAAGAAGGACATTGAGGGCTGGAGCAGGTCCAGAGAAGGGCAACAAAGCTGAGGAAGGGTCTGGAGAAGAGGGCTGGGGAGCAGCAGCTGAGGGAGCTGGGGGTGTTGAGCCTGGAGGAGAGGAGGCTGAGGGGAGACCTCATTGCTCTCTGCAGCTCCATGAGGGGAGGCTGGAGCCAGGTGGGCTCTGCTCCAGTGATGGGGCCAGAGGAAATGGCCTCAAGTTGCACCAGAAGAGGTTTAGGTTGGCCATTAGGGACACTTTGTTTGTTCAGAAGTGGCCAGGGGTTGGCACAAGGCTGCCCAGGGGGGTGCTGGAGTCACCATCACTGGAGGGGTTCAAGAAACCTGTGGCCATGGCACGTGGGGCCATGGCAGTGTTGGGTTGCTGGTTGGACTGGATGACCTTAGAGGTCCTTCCCAGCCTCGGTGATTGTGTGGCAAAGCTCCACCTCCTTCCCTGGGAAGGCAGAAGGCTTTTAGCTGCTCCCTCACTTCACTTTGCCAGGCTGTGATCAAACCAAAGCCACCCCAGACCCTGCTTGCAGCTCCCCCTTTGCCTTCCCACTGACTCTGTGGCTCTTTGTTCACAGGTTGGAGTCCTGATGACCTTCCTCCTGCTCCTCATCTTCTCCCACAGTGTTGTCTTCCTGTTTGTGGGGACAGCATCCCTGGGGCTGTTCCTCAGCAGCACCTTCCCCAGCATGTTGGCCTACACCGAGGACATCCTGCAGTACAAAGGTGAGCTGGGCTTGGGGCTGGGCTTGGGGGGGCAGGTGGGTGCTGAAGGCTGGAGCTCAGACACCTAGCAACCCCTCCCCTCCTCTGGGATGCTTAGGGGAGGCCTGGAAGGAAGATCTGCTGTTGGACAGGGAGTTGATGCAACAAAGCAGGCTGCACCCAGCCCAGCTTCATTGTCCCAATAGCTTCCCCAGGCAGCTGCTTGGTTTCCTGCAGCTTTTTAGGGCTCTGAGGGGCTGAGAGCAGCATCTGCTGCAGAGGCTCACAGTGGAGCTGGTTTTGGAAGCCTCATCCAGATGATCAGGTCTCTGCCAACCTGGGTAATGATGTATTCTGCATCAGAGAACTCAAGCTGCCTGAGTGGGGCCAGCCCTGAGAGGAGTCTGCACTAACCTTCATCTCTTGGGCAGCCACATGAAGGAGAGAGACTTTGTGCAAGGGTCTGTAGTGACAGGACAAGGAGCAATGGATGGAAGCCTGAGGAGGGCAGAGTGAGACTGGAGATCAGGAAGAAAATCTTGCCAGGGATGGTTTGGAGACACTGGAGCAGGTTGCCCAGGGAGGTGGTGGATGTTCCCTCCCTGGAGGTGTTCAAGGCCAGGCTGGATGCTGCCTTGAGCAAGCTGGGCTGGGGGGAGGGATCCCTGCCCATGGCGGGGGGGGGGGGGGGGGGTTGGAACTGGCTGATCTTGAAGGTCCCTTCCAACCCAAACCATCCTATGAGTTATGAAAATCTTCCCAACAAGAGCAAGCATCACCTGTGCCAACCTGGGCCAGAGCCAGAGGTGGGTCTGGAGCTCAAAACCCTTGACCCTGCTGCACCACAGCAGCTTGGGAGAGGCTTTTCCAGCACCGGGTGGGAGCAAACAGGAGTGGTTTGTAACCCTTGCAGGGGGGGGAGGGCTATGAAGTGGGCAATCTGAGGCGGCTGCAGGGGGGTCCTGCTGGCTGCCTGCCCCACCATCAGCTCCCCCTTCCTCTGCAGGCTGTGCCACCACCGTGCTGGTGACCGGAGCCGGGGTTGGAGAGATGGTGCTGCAGCTGCTGGTGGGCTCGGTGAGTGTGGGCCAGCCCTGCCCCAGGCTCCCGGCAGCCTCCCCGCAGAAACCTCCACCCGGGAGCTGGCCAGCTGCTGGCAGCAGGCTTTCCAGGGAGGCTGTGGCTGTCCCCTCCCCGGAGGTGTTCAGGGCCAGGCTGGATGAGGCCAGGGGCTGGGGGGAGGAGGTGTCCCTGCCCATGGTGGGGGGGGTGGAACTGGATGAGCCTTTAAGGTCCCTTCCAACCCAACCCATCCTGTGAGGCTGTGGCAATCACTGCTTCAGCCTTCAGCTAGCAGGCAGCAAAGCTCTCAGTGGTGCTGGGGAGGTGCCTGAGTGCTGAGGACATTTCTGCTCCAGCTGACCTCTCTCTTTTTTTCTCCCCCCCTCCCATTGCAGATTATACATGATCAGGGCAGCTACAGTTTCCTGGTCTGTGGGATGATCTTTGGAGGCTTGGCCTTTACCTTCTATGCTCTGCTCTTGTTTTTCCACAGGATGTACCCCAAGCCCTCTTCAGGTAAGAACCCAGCAGCCCTCAGCCCTGCTTTGTAATGAGAGGAAGAGTGGCAGAGGGCTCTGCTGCACAGCCAGGGTGCAGCCCTGCAGCAAAATGCAAGGAAATGTTCCTTCTGCTGCTGCTTCCTGGCCCCTCTTCCTGCTTTGACTTTGCCCACAAAGCCTTGGCAGCCACAGCCTGGGCTCTGCTTTCTGTTCTGTTGGAGAAGCAGAAAAGAATGGGGGAAAAAGGAAAAGAGGGGCTGGCTGTGTGGCCTGCAGAGGAAGGAGGCAGCACAGGGCAGGCTGGCTGGGAAAAAAGGGAAAGCTCTGCCTGCAGGGTGAGCAGGACTGAGTGCTCCTAGCACAGCCTGCACAAGATTCCCTCTGTGTTCCCTGGCTCAGATCCAGGGAACAAGCAGGTCTGCCGTGCACAGGCAGCTGCCAGGCTCCGAGAAGAGCCTCCCTGATAAAAGCTTTCTCTCTGGCATCCCTTCAGCCTGCATGTGCTGCTGGGTTTCCTTCTCTCTGAGCAGGGAAGCTCTGGGTTGGGCACCTCAGCCTTCAGCTGGGGCTTGGCTTTGGATCCACCTTTCACAAGAGGAGCTCTGGGTGACAAGGGGGGGGGGGGGAAGTGCCCAGGTCACTGGACCTGGAGGCCCTTCCTCCATGACCCATGGTGGGTGTCAAGAGGAAAGGGCCAGGCTCTTTCCAGTGGTGTCCTGGGGTACAAGGGTGAGGAGCAATGGATACAAACTAGAACCCAGGAAGTTCCAGCTCAAGATGAGGGGAAAATTCTTTGCTGTGAGGCTGCTGGAGCCCTGGAGCAGGCTGCCCAGAGCAGAGAGGTTGCAGAGTCTCCTTCTCTGGAGCTGTCAGGATGTGTTCCTGTGTGACCTGCCCTGGGTGATCCCCTTTCAGCAGGGGGGTTGGAGTAGAGCTCACTTCCAACCCCTACCCTTCTCTGACTCTAGGACCAGAGAAGCCAACAACCTCCCCTTGGGGGTGACAGAACAGCCACATCCCTGGGGGCCGGACTGGCTGACCTTCAGCTGTCCCTCCCAACCCAAACCATTCCCTGTTTGGCAGAGCTTTTGAACCTCCTCTTGCAAAGCTCAGTGCAGCCTGAGCCCTTCAGGTGCACACATTTCCTGTCCATGTTTCAGATGTGGATGAAGCCTCACCTGACAAACCAGCAGCCACGGATGACACTGGGCAGTACCAACGCTAGGGAAGTGGCCAAGCTCCAGGCAAGCAATAAAAACCAAGCCCTCCCCCCCCCCCCACACTTCAAGCATTACTGTCAAGGGTGATTTCAGATGCAATGGACTGAATCATGCAAGTTCTCTGCAATCAAAAGCACAGCAGCTTGGGTAAGTCAGGACCAAGACCACATCCTCCAGCGCTGCGCTGCGCTGAGCACAAAGCTGCCTCCAGCACCCACCGGCAGCAGCAGGAGGAGCCTGGGGCTGCAGGGGCTGCCAGGGAGGAGGGGAGAAGAAGGTGCTCCTGGAAATGGACTTGCAGGCTGGAGGGTGAGAAGGAAGCAGCAGTTGCTCCTGGAGATGAACTTCCTCGCCCGTGGGCAGGGGAGGGGGGGCTTGGGGAAAGAGGAGGTTCTCTGGCGTGTGGCTTGACTGAAGACCTCCTGCCTCGGCCCCTGGACTTCAGAGACCTTTTGGGCCTGCTCCACAGCACCCTTACACCACCCCCCCCACCCAACCCCCCCTCCACAGCACCCTTACACCCC